>JASANB010005037.1:0-40682 GCA_030248155.1 Sabatieria punctata | reverse complement strand
CAAAAACGCTACTGTAAACCATGCAACTGGACCTTTCACTCTCGCGGCAACCTGGTCAACCACTTGCGGGGCCTTTTGCACTGTCGCCGATGGAAACCATCACTGGACCTGGAACTGGTGAAGAAGCGAATCGCCAAACGAAAGGCTTTTCTGGCCAAACATCCAAAACACATCGAGATGGCCAATCGCACACCTGCGCCCTCTCAGCCGACTGTACCTCAGACCCCAAGAAAAACCCGCTGGGATCAGCCACCTCTGCCAAAACTGCAATGCTCCAAGGAACCATGGAAAGAAGCCAAGGTGATCCCTCTACCGAAACCGACTCTGTCAGGCCCGGTCTCGTTGGAAACGATGAAGGTAGTACAGCCTCTACTTTCCTACTCAGCCTACATGTGCGAACCGTGTTTCAGACTTTCCAGAACAATGCGGACTCTGAAGCTGGACGGAAAACTGATTGTGCAATTCCTGCTGTGTGACAGCTGTCTTGAGGTTAACGTGAAGATGCGAGATGTATATGCTAAATGCTTGTTCAAAAATGATTGAATAAATTGCTTCCTTGTATCGTCGAAACATAAACCAGGTTTTTGTAAAAGTTTTCGCGGGAAAATGAAAATTTAGGCAAATTTTGCGATCTCTGCAAATCCTGGTAAGAATCCTAGTAAATCCTGAGCAAGAAGCCGACAAGTAGTTGTGAACAAATTTTATTTGTGTAGTTACACATAAACGTATATCGCACAGCAGCAGCGAGCTTCCTTCTCATTGGCTTCTTCTGGCTCTGGTTTTTCGCCAGCTGTGTCAGTCTGATCCACCGGTTTCGCTATCACCTCATTGCCGGTTTTCTCAATTTTCGACCGTTTCTTAGTGTTGGAACTCGGGGACCGTTTCCGTTTTTTGGGCATTACCTCTTTACCCATTTCTTTTTCAGTCTTGTCAACTTTCTCCTCCTCCCCAAACAACAACTCTGCCAAATCGATTTTGCTGTCACCCATTCTTGTCAAGACAAACACATACAATGAGCAATCTGTCAAAAAGCTGCGTTTTTATACTGACCGGTTTTACAGTTAGCAGAATAATACACAGCAGAGCAAAATATAGGGAAATAGTGCAATACTGGTGAAATACCTGTAAAGATTGCCAAATCTCCAGTAAAGAGAGACAAATCTTTGTGTAATCTTGGCAAATCTCAGCGTGATTTCAGTGTAATCTTGGTTCAATATAAGCCACATGTACGCCAAGGACATGTACAGCTGCCCAAACTATAGGGAAATAGTGCAATAGCGGTGAGATTTTGTGAAATCTCAGTGCGATCTTGGCAAATCTCAGTGTAATCTTGGTGTTATCTGGCATATGTGTGTGCGATATAAGCCAACATGTGCACCATCGATATATACAGAAGACCAAAATATAGGGAAATAGGGAAATACCAGTGAAATACCTGTAAAGATCGCCAAATCTCGAGGAAAGAGCGACAAATCTTTGTGCAGAGCGCCAGAAGATCGATGATCTTATTGAGATTTTTGTAATCCTAGGGTCAGGAATGTGTATCTCGAAATCCTGAGGGTTTTTCACGAATTCGCAGCCAGATAATGTTTGGGCGCCGATTCCAAACGTGTTTTATTTAGTTATATTTGTTTTTACGAATTTTATTTATTTTCGCAATATATTTTATTGTATTTTTACTTGTTTATTTTAGTTTTAATAATAGTTATTTATTTTCAGATTTATTTTAGTTATTGTATTTTTACTTATTTTATTTTTAATAATAGTTATTTGTTTTCACATTTACTTTAGTTATTGTATTTTAAAGTATTACTTATTTATTTAATATAGCTAATGCAGTTAGCCGACTGAAATAGATTTAGAAAAACCAGAGAGAACATTACTACAACAGTTATTAGCTGGCTCCCAAAAGTATTGACCCAAGTTTCGAAGTCTTAATAGTTTGAATTTCGCGCCCAAAAGTCCCCGTCCAAAATTCAGTTTTTAAACCTCTCATTCCTGGAGCGTCGATTCCAAAACATGCTTATTTATATTTCCAATTTTTATATTTCTATCTTTTCCTTTATTTCCTGGGCGCCAATTCTAAGCCTCTTTGTTTTAGTTCTATTTTTATATGTTATTATTCAACCACCGTTTTCTGGGCGCCAATTCTACTTTATGCAGAAGACAAAAATAGCGCAAGGTGACTCAGACAGACTGTGGTTTGTGGCAAAACGCCAGAGTTGAATTAAAGCAACAGCTAAGCCGGCTGACTCAAAGGCTAATGCCCCCACACAGCTACAGCAATTGAATTAAGCAGGTAAACATTTCTACATCAGTTATTAGTCGGCCCAGATTGATCTCTCTGAGAAGTTTCCTGTCAGGGCTGATGGTGCAAGTTTGAATTTCCTTCCTCCATGAGCGGATCAAACGCCAACTAGCAAATTCGGAGTGGGTGGAAATAATCTTTAGACAGCTCACTAATCTGGTATATCTAATGCCGCTGCGCCGCCGTCCACCCCCAACCACCTAACAGTCAAATTAAACGGGTAAACATTACTACGCTGGACATATTTGAACGGGAGAATAATAACGTTGCGTAATCGGAGGAGTGCATATAGCCACTTAAACAAGTTCTGAGGGAGGAAATTTCCTGCCAAAATGATAGGGCAACTTTTCCAATCTGAGAGCGAGGAGCAAAAATCTGACCGGGCGGTAAACAGCGGCGTTTCGTCACCACTTATACATAGCCCTTTTACAGCTAGTACTACAAGCGAGTGCGTGGCTCAATTGGTAAAACCGATAAGCCCGTAACCGAAACGTTGAAAGTTCGACCCCCGTCCCAGCAATTGTTTTTCCCGGCAAGGCGGCGAGTGGGCGGAGTCGTAAGAGGCGGAGTCTCGAAATAAGCGAACTTATATCGAGATGGACTGGGGCGGGCAGTGACGTCACGGCCCCCCAGCCAGCCGGAGCTTACTACTCATATACATATATGTATTCCAAAAATAATACATAATATGTATTTTTTACATATATCTATTCCACAGTACCCCGACCACGGGTCATAACCAAAAAATTTATGTAACGCATACACGCCTTGAGCTGCGCAAAAACTTCTTATCCTGTCGGGTTGTTCCCTTGTGGAAGAACCTTTCATCGGATATTGTAAACTCACGGTCGGTCTCAAACTTTTGTTCTAAACTGGCCAAATTGGATCTATCAAAGTTTCTGTGTGGGAGGGGTTTCGAGCCGGTCAATCGGCCTGGTCCGCCTACTGCTTGGAAGTATGTACGTATGTACGGTATGCTGTGCTTCTGGATAAACTTTCTTCTTCTTCAAAGTACTGGAGCCACTACTAGTACTTGTATTTTTGGGTCGGGGGGGGGGGGTTCCCGTAACCTGTCTCGGTGGGGTTGGTGGTGAGAGGAGGTTGGCCTTTTCAGCAGTGGGTAACCCCCAAACCCCCCTAGTACGTGTATGCTCCAGTACTAAGAAACTGGCCCAGAAATCGCTTATTTTTAACAAAAAATCTGCTTAAAAAGTCTTCGGTTGCTGAATATGCCGTTCTCACTGCTTAGTTTTAAGAGAAATCAGTGTTTTTATTAGTACATTTTGCCATTTTCTTTTGTTCTTAGCTCTTAAGATGCATTTTGCGAGAAAGTCAGCTTTGGTGCCGAAGAGAGGGGGCAAGCAGGGCCATCTCACGGATCTGGCTGATATTTATATCTATTAAAATAGAGCACAGTCGAAGACCAACGGTGCATGCCGGGCCACCAGCAACCCCCTAGAACCGGAGCTACACCCCTTCAAAGTTGGGTCGGCAGCAATTTTCGGGCTCATTTTAATAGCTCTGACACTCTCCATTCAAACGATCACCCTTCATTCGTTTCTTAAGCTAGGATCACGACTCGCATATGGTTTTGTAGCTGGTCCAATGGCCTTTCATTTTCTGGTATCCCCGTTTCCAGATCGTAGCTGGTTACCGAGATATTCGCCGAAAACTGCGAAATTTCCACAAAATGCCACTCCGTTTTTTTTCGAAAAATCTTTTTAACTTTTTGTGCAAAGGCCCTGCCAAGCTAATGTTTTAACAAAAGTTAGGCATGAGTTGGCCAAACAAAATGAGCGCCCCAAAGTGTGCGGTTTGGGGGGAGGGGGTATTTTGGCCTCTCAAAGGTGTTCGAAAAAATTTTTTTTCTGCAAAGCTTAGTTGTTAGCATACTGTTATATGCAGTTTTGTGTGCTGAGTTCGAAAATGCATTCAGTTTAGCTAGACTCGCTCTGGATCGGGAGAAATTGGCGTCCAAAGTTGAGACCAACCCTTTTCTGACTGGCACTACTCGCTAGTATGACCATTAACCGCGGAGCAATGCAGTTTTTCTTATGTAGTTTTTGCTGCTGATTCCGAAAATAACTTTATTTTTGCTCTACGTGGCCTACTTTTGAAGATATCGGCATTTTCATGATTTGGGAAGAAAACGGCTGCACTTGCTATAACATGCTTGTTTGAAAGGTGACTCAATTCAGTCGCATCTAGGGTACAGAGCCATAAAAATTTATATCACCTAATGCAGTTTTTGCCGCTGATTACGAAAATGACATCTGTTTTTCAATCTGACTGCTCCTGAGCTACTTATGTAACTTTTATGCCCTGGTACTCAGACAATAAGTTATCTGTCAAATCTGGTCATAATATGGAATCCATCTGGTGCAGTTTCCTCCGCTGATTCAGAATATCATCATATTTTTGCGCTACGGCCACTCGGTCGCAAGTTATGGACCTCAAAAGTTTCATTAAGAAACATGCCATGAGAAGCCGTAATCCTGAAATAAATGTTCAGTGTTCATGCATTTCTGAAATGAACCTTTTGTCAGTCAATAGTGTACCCGGCCTATTTTGACCCGCTGAGTTAAAAAATGGCGTTTGTTTTAATCTGTAGTTACTCCTTTTGGAGATATATGAATATTAATGCAAATTTTGTTTGATCAGTAATATCTCAAAATTGAACAGCAGTAGAGAAAAACAAAGGTCATTTTTGAACTCAGCGGGTCAAAATAGGTCGGGTACACTATTGACTGACAAAAGGTTCATTTCAGAAATGCATGAACACTGAACATTTATTTTAGGATTACGGCTTCTCATGGCATGCTTCTTAATGAAACTTTGGAGGTCGATAACTTGCGACTGAGTGGCCGTAGCGCAAAAATATGATGATATTCTGAATCAGCGGAAAAAACTGCACCAGATAGATACCATATTACGTCCAGATTTGACAGATAACTTATTGTCTGAGTACCAGGGCATAAAAGTTACATAAGTAGCTCAGGAGCAGTCAGATTGAAAAACGGATGTCATTTTCGTAATCAGCGGCAAAATCTGCATTAGGTGATATAAATTTTTATGGCTCTGTACCCTAGATGCGACTGAATTGAGTCACCTTTCAAACAAGCATGTTATAGCAAGTGCAGCCGTTTTCTTCCCAAATCATGAAAATGCCGATATCTTCAAAAGTAGGCAACGTAGAGCAAAAATAAAGTTATTTTCGGATTCAGCAGCAAAAACTACATAAGAAAAACTGCATTGCTCCGCGGTTAATGGTCATACTAGCGAGTAGTGCCAGTCAAGAAAAAGGGTTGGTCTCAACTTTGGACGCCAATTTCTCCCGATCCAGAGCGAGTCTAGCTAAACTGAATGCATTTTCGAACTCAGCACACAAAACTGCATATAACAGTATGCTAACAACTAAGCTTTGCAGAAAAAAAATTTTTTCGAACACCTTTGAGAGGCCAAAATACCCCCCCCTCCCCCCCCCTAACCGCACACTTTGGGGCGCTCATTTTGTTTGGCCAACTCATGCCTAACTTTTGTTAAAACATTAGCTTGGCAGGGCCTTTGCACAAAAAGTTAAAAAGATTTTTTGAAAAAAAACGGAGTGGCATTTTGTGGAAATTTCGCAGTTTTCGGCGAATATCTCGGTAACCAGCTACGATCTGGAAACGGGGATACCAGAAAATGAAAGGCCATTGGACCAGCTACAAAACCATATGCGAGTCGTGATCCTAGCTTAAGAAACGAATGAAGGGTGATCGTTTGAATGGAGAGTGTCAGAGCTATTAAAATGAGCCCGAAAATTGCTGCCGACCCAACTTTGAGGGGGTGTAGCTCCGGTTCTAGGGGGTTGCTGGTGGCCGGGCATGCACCGTTGGTCTTCGACTGTGCTCTACTTTAATAGATATAAATATCAGCCAGATCCGTGAGATGGCCCTGCTTGCCCCCTCAAAGCTGACTTTCTCGCAAAATGCATCTTAAACGCTAGTGAAATGCTGAAAGTAGCGAATATTAGCTTTCTTAGTGAATAAAATGTGCTAAAATCGCATTTCCAGGCGTTTTGGAGCTTTTTGAAATTTTGGACCACCTCCCCTGCTGACGACTGAAAAAGCTCTTCGCCAGTCCAGCCCTGTTACATTTACGAATCTTACCCTATATTGAAAGAAAAAATGTACCGCTTAGTATAGAAATGATTGATATTTTGAGAAAACTCTTACACAGTCAGTCGCTTAGATCTTTCGTGTTTTACTAATAGATAGGCTTCGGTTATAAAATAGCTATTATATGGCTAACTCAATGCCTTTTCCTTGACTCTTATCGCACTTATCGTTACTTTGTACTTCCATTATGTATTATGTGTATGTCTGGGAATAAACTTTACTTTACTTACAGTATTTATTTACCATCGATCGTTTACTAACAGTTCACCATCAGAATCATCAAACAATTCTTCGACCATCAAGTCAAAAAAGTAGTATTCATCAACTTCAGTAGCTTCAACGATTTCTAGCGTATGTCTATCTCGTGCAAGCTTGGCAAAAATCTCTCTCTTCGCGTCAGTTCTTGTGTTGAACTGCACATCAATCTCGGCCCTTGAGCAGAACGTCGATAGCTCATTGTAAAAATTTTCGAGATCTCCACAAAACACTCGCTTTAAGCGCACCAGACGTGGCAATTTTTCTTCTCTCAGCGCACTGAACAAATCGGTTACGGCGGTTACAATCTGAAAGAGTCTGTTGTTTTTCAGTTACTTTCAGAGTACACTTGTACCTGCTGTTCAGAGGAAACGGATACATTTGCCGCATAGGTCACGAAAACCTCGACGTTTGGGAAGAAACAGACCAATTGTGGTAGTTCAGTCAAGAGTTCACCATCTACTCCATCGTCCAAAATAGTCAGATGCTTAAGAACTAGACGAGCTTGATCGCTGAGCACTTTGCACAATCTGGTTGGGGTGGTTGGTTTAAGTTGAGCTCCGTAATTGGACAAAAGCAAGGTGTGAACTCCAGAAGCTGCTAGAATTTGGGCTAGTCCTCTTGGAGAAACTATGAATTGCCTTGTAGCGGTGGCAAGACGGAGGTCAGTTAGAGGTTTTCCTTCCAAAATAGCTTCTATATTATCACTGCCTACTGGAGTGTGGTAGGTAGCAAAATTGAAAACAGACAGATTCTGACACCGTGCCAAGAGCGGCAAAAATCTCATGTCAGTTCCATCAAACGAGTGAAAGGAGCATGTGAAATTTTCAAGCCAGGGAGTCGCAATGGTTACCAAATAGGAGAGAAAGTGTTCGGCGAGATTGGGATTGAGAGTGGGATAATAGTGTTCTGAGCAAAACTGCACAACTCGCAATTTCAGTTTGACGAGTTTGCTTGAAAACAGGGCTTGTAGCATGGGAAACAGTTGCAAGCAAAATTTCGATCCGACATGAATGTGCAGTGAATGAGTGGTTGTGCGGCTTAACAGAGCGTCAATGGCTGCAATCCAATGTGGGACAGATTTTATCTTCATTCCGCTCAGAATCAGTTGATTTCTATGATCGGTGCACCCTAGTCGAAGACCAAAGATGTCTAGAATAAGAAGGTTGAAGTATTTTCTAACAAATCAAGAAGAAAAGTACAGTATTTTCGACTAAATGGAATGACAGTTTGTAGTTTTGTACCGATAGAACAGATCTAGCCAATCTGTGAGGTGAAATTTGATTGAGAAAACTGAAGTAGTAACTTACTCTCAACAGGCAAAGCGCAGTAAATAAACATATCGATTGAGAGTGTTGCTTTCCAACTAGCTGAGTCATTTATCAGCACCTCAAATCGACGGCACACTTGTCGGAGAGAAAATTTCTGTTGTATTATATCTCTAATTCGGCTGAATATATCGACCAACAGTTCATTTGGTAGTTGTATAATTCCAACCACATCCATCACTTTTTGGGCTCAGTACCAGCTGGCACCTGCTTCTTAGCTTTGAGCCAGCCCAGAACGAGTGTAAAGCAATGTATAGCATTTGAGTGAATGTGAATCTGTGACGTTGTCAGCTGTTTAGAACCAACTGTTACCTCGCTTTTATCACACTCAATGGTATAGACAAACCTCATTTAAAGTGTTTAGCAGCGAAAAAAGAAAGAGCTTTCCTGAGAAAGGTTCCTAGTATTTCTTTTGAACTCCACCTAAGTGTTGTAATTACGCACAAAGTGATGTTTAAAAATATAAAAAAACAAAATTACTTTTAACATACTATTCATAAACTTTTTGTAAATTTTATTCAGTGTAACAAACTCAAAATATGGATCAGTGAAAATTTGTAAAATTTGTCAGGCATTGTTTTGCAAACAAACAATGCTTCTGATAACCATTCTGAGTCTTTCCTTCAGTCTATCTCCACAATGACCAAAGATTAAGGGTATAAATCAGAAAGTTATGATATACGGGTGCCAACATTTTATCAGATGTATTTTATAGCCTTTAGATTGAACACCTATACAAACAATTAGGCGCTACAGTTTTGGCAAGTTCTTCTGAAAATTCACGTTTGGTAAACTTTCTCTTCATTTCCTGACTTCTGTACCAGTAATAAGTTAAGAAAGCATGCAAACAAAACCAACGTACAGGGTGTCCCAAAAAAATGACAACATTTCTTTTTGCTGCGATTTTCGCAATTTTTGACCAAATTGTCTGCAGTTTGAAACATAAGTGCCAAAAAAGTGGGAATTTTATGTGTTAAAATTTGGTGCTTATGGATTGACCCAGTCCTGAGAAATTCAACAATATATAAAATTGAGAAATTTCAATTAAATGTAGAAACAGCATAAAAAATGGAAACTTTTCTTTCTGCTGTATCTTCTTTAATTTTGGTCGAAATTGGATGAAATTTTGAATATATGCGTAGAAATTAACCTACCCTACCTAACGGGTTGATTTGTAGATCAAAAGTTGGCGCATGAACCCAGCCCAGCTCTTGACATAAAAAATTCCGATCACAATACAACGACAACATTGATTTTTGCGCCCCTTAGCTGTAATGAAGCTCCTGTAAGCGTAATTCAGTCTGTTACTCACCCCAAACATGCTAAGAAATGTTTATGATGCTTATGGGAAACGGTTGCAGCAGTGTATTAACTCAAACGGAGGTCACCTGGATGGTGTTCTTATTCCTTAGTTCTCAGAGTTTGCGTCTTCTTCATTTTGCTGCAGTAAAAACGCTGATTTTCTTTAGTTTCCAAGTACTAGCGACATGGACTGATTAATGCCGCAACTTTAAGTATATACAGGGTGTGCCAAAAAAAAACAACCCAGCAGATTTTTTGCTGTAGCAACCGCAAAACTCAACCGTTTTAAATGAATCCTTTTTTAAATGAGAGATAAAAAAATTCTTGAAAGATTGATGCAACGTTTATTAAGATAGGCTGCTTTGTTCCTGAGATATTTGTCCTCAAAGTCAAAACAGAGATTTTGGCAGTGAACAAGAGGGATTTTTTATTACTCTGCACTTCTTAATAAAACGGATTCTTGCTACTGCTAAGGGCTATTGGAGGCTTTACTGGTGACACAGAAGGTCGGTTCACTTCAATACTAAAGTATCATTAGCCCCAGCAGTAGGAATCTGCTTTATTATGAAATGCAACGGAATCGCTCTTGTTCTTTGCCAAAATCTGTTTCGACTTAGAAGGCAAATATCTCAAGAACTAAACTGTGAATCTCAACAAAAATTGCACCAATCTTTGAAGAATTTATCAATCTTTCATTTACAAAAGGATTCATTCAAATCGGTTGATATTCATGGTTGCAAAACTAAAAAATCTGCTGGGTTGTTCTTTATCACTCTTGTTCTTTGCCAAAATCTCTGTTTTGATTTTGAGGACAAATATCTCAGGAACTAAGCAGGCTAACTTAATAAACGTTACATCAATCTTTCAAGAATTTATTTATCTTTCATTTAAAAAAGGACTCATTCAAATCGGCTGAGATTTGCGGTTGCTACAGCAAAAAGTCTGCTGGGTTGTTTTTTTTTGGCACACCCTGTATATTCAATTTTTTTAGAAAAGACAGAAAATCACTGAATATGTGGGTTATTAGCCTGTTTTTCGTAGGTAAATAAAATATAGCTTTGTTTTTTACAAGTGACATTGCCAAAACACACATAAAACTGCTATTTTCAAGGCTCCCAGCCTCTAAAAAGTATAGTAAATACGCATATGCAAAAATACTAAAATACGATCAAAAATGCGTATGCGTATCGCGTGTCCAGATGTAAATGCGTATGCGTGTACGCATTCTGATAAAAATGCGTATTTTTGCATATTGTGTATGCGTATTGCGTATACGCAAACAACAGTAGTGGGGTCATGGATTACAATTGCCTCTACGAATGCAACACAGTGATTACATTAGGCTATGGTTTTAAGTCCATGTATAGATTGATTAACCTGCAAAATTTTGAAAAAATCCTATGAAGGATTAGTGAAATAGGTATGTTCAAATTTGATGTCTGCAAATTTGTGTCAGGGGACGTGCAAATATGACGTCATCGATTTTTGGCCATTTTTCGACACAACTCCCCTCCTTGTCATCGGTTGTCATCATTTTCCAAACCCCCCCTCTAAAAGCGAAAAAATGACGTCACTTTTTTCCAACCCCCCCCCCCCGAATTTGCAAAAATTCCTGCATTCAAATGAGAAAATTTTGGGACAATAGCTCTTATTCTAGTTATTCTTCTAAATTCTTCTAGATTTTCCCGTACTTAGAAACAGCTTGTTTTTAGAAGATTTTTCGTTATTTTTAAGAACATGAAAGAAAAAAATTCGAAAATCTACTAATTTATTACAATTCAGTGAAAAAACCCAGCTACACAGTTAATAAATATGAACTACATGTATTGAAAATAGTAAGGTATCCAAGTAAGGTAAGTGTAGTGTAGGTACATACAGTAGGTACACCTTTTTTGGTGGAATTAGAAAGAAAAAACCTGTCAAAAATAAGAGAAAACAAAATATTCTTTACTAAAGGTGTCCAAATAGAGCCCTGCGCATGGTGCCTCTTTTCACGACCTGGCCTGGAATATCAAATTTCGAGTCCGCCTGGATGACATTTTGCGCTGGGCGGCCTGGCCCGGTTTCGGGAGAGCTAAACTCGCCGAAAAATCTTGCAAAATCACTTGTGCGAGAACTATGTACAGTACAGTACATACCAAACAAACATTTCTAATGACGCAACAAACCTAAACAAAAAAAACAGATTTAAAGAAAAACTTGTTTTGGCTAAAGTAGATCCTAGATTTTAAAAAATTACCCAATCCATCCCGGGCAGGCTCCAACTGGAACAACCCAGCCAAAATTCTCTGCCGGGCGGCCTGTGCAGGGCTCTAATGATGACCAGAATGCGTTTTAAATGCGTTTTTGAAAGTTGAGTTTTCAAAATTTTCTCGCCCTTGTTGGTCAGGATCCCAACCAGGCCTCCTCATACTACTAAAACTGTTAATTTTAAGCTATGAATGCTTTCAAATGCGTTTTTGAAGGCTAATTTCTTTTACTTCTTCTATTTTACCATTCTTCCTCCTTCATTCTTCCACCCCCCACCCCCCCCCCCCCGCCCCCCCGCCCGCCCCCCCCCCCCCCCCCCCCCCCCCCCCCCCCCCCCCCCCCCCCCCCCCCCCCCCCCCCCCCCCCCCCCCCCCCCCCCCCCCCCCCACCCACCCCCCCCCCCCCCCCCCGCCCCCCCCCCCCAACACCAAAAAATAAAAAATAAAAAAATCAATAATTTTCGCCTTAAATATAAAAAAAATCCTTTTTTATAAAAATGGCCCATATTTATTTTGTTGAATTCAAATTCCATAATTTTACATCACTACTAATTTCCCAAAATTCCCCTACAAGACAAAAGTGACATCATCATTGGCCGAACCTCCCCTCCCCCCTTGTCATCGATTGTCATCATTTGGCAAACCCCCCTCCCCCCAACCGATGACGTCATTTTTGCACGTCCCCTTAGCTCATTCATTTAATAATAGACGTGCCAATAATCTTTTCATTGAAAATTCATTGAATTGAAAATTGACAGAATGGCAGCCATTTGAAATTATTTGGAAAGCTCGAAAAAAGGCCAGGCAATGGCCAACACTACATAAGAAATATTAGTACTACAAGGACAGTTCATGCAAATCTGGTGTGCCAGTATGTCTATGCAAATGTAGATATTTATTTATGCTTGACGGTTTTGTGTCGTTCACGTTACATTTTGAATTGGCTGATAAAAATATCTATTACAGTCAGGCACTTAACGCCGTTTATGGTACCGACACCATATAAGGTGCCGGTACCATATATGGTGTCGGTACCATAAACGGCGTTAAGTGCCTGACTGTATTAGATTATCGTGAGATAGCCACTTTTCTTGATGTCCATTCAATTCAGACAGTCAATTTTAATTTGTTTTCTGTGCTGACCAGCCAATTTTAAAACCACCTCAATCCAATCGGAAACAGATCGATCATGCAAATCAGTCCACCATAATCGTCTAAAAAGTGCAATGAATTAACTTTCATCTCAAAAACCAATCATCAGTCTCTGCCACTAATGTCCATTTTCTATTTAAATGGTTCTATCTTGGTAGGCTAGAATTTTGCCATTAGACGAAAAGCTACTATTAACCAAAACAAAATACATAATGCTACTCGCATCATCTAAGGAACTACATAAGGTTGACCTTGTGGTTGCCCACCAAATCAATTTTCCTAAGAAACATCTGGCAAAGACACAATACTGACAATCTGACTGAAGGCTCTTTTAACAACCACACAACTTTATCGTCAGCCTCTATGTGAATGGACTACTATCGTGGCAAAAATTTCAAGTATAAATGAAATCTGACCAACTGAAGGAGTTTGTGAATTCACGGAGAAAGGCGTACGTATCAACTTCACCAATCAATGCTTTATTATACATTAAAAATTCCAGAACATTGCTTGAAACCATTTTCTGGTGTGCAGTTATTTATAATCTGCTTCGGAGCACTGACTGTTGTCAACATTAACACGACCATCTTTAGCTTCATGAAAAATCCAACTCTAACTACAGTTAAGATTTCGTCTGACTTGTTAAAATTGCCAAGATTTTGTCTGAAATTGAGAATGCCTTTTGCAGAGTTTAACAGAGAAAATCTATTTGATCGGCTAAAAAACCGAATGCCTCAAAACGGTTTGGATATGACATTGTTAGATTTAAACACAGCAGGGCAGCAAATGATAACTTTGTTTCAAGCCAACTGTACAGAAGAACTGTTACACTTTTGGTACCATTATGATTTCGATGCAGAGTATTTTTGGCAGTCACATATCTATAAATCACATGCTGGATATCTGTATAACATTACAACCCCTGAAAACTTTACTCAGCTATATAACGAACAATACTCAGGAGACCACTTAGCATTAAGAAATGAAGATGCATTTTTTCGGGAGCGAAAAGCTTACTACCTGCAAACACTGAAAGACAGGTATATGTAGTGCTGACTTGCATGATGATGACAATGACAACAACGATGATGACAACAACAACAATGACAATGACAATGACAATGATGACATGATGACAATGACAATGACAATGACAATGACAATGACAATGACAATGACGATGACGATGACAATGACAATGACAATGACAATGACAATGACAATGACAATGACAATGACGATTATGATGATGATGATGATGATGATGATGATGATGATGATGATGATGATGATGATGATGATGATGATGATGATGATGATGATGATGATGATGATGATGATGATAATAATAATAATAATAATAAATTATTGCATTGCAGGTACTTGCATGAAATGAAGCAGAACTTGCGATATTCTAATTTGGTACAGTGTATTGGAAAAGAATTTAGCAGAGAAACAACAATGTTTGCACTGGTTTATGAATTGAGTTCATTTCAAAGTTTCAATTTAAGTGATGATTATAATGTAAGTACTAATCATTCCAAGCTTTCAAAAAGCTTCCAAAACCTGCATTTCAGCAATATTGTTGCTAAGTCTCAAATACATGGCCTTTTACTTAAAAATCAAACACAATCATTTTAGATCAGGGAGACTGATCCACATGGATTTCATTATCTACACTTACTTGGCAAGAACTTCACCCATGACATGTCGTTTTTGACTGCAGCTCTCAAGTTGAACATCACAATTAGTCAACTGTTAGGTAAACTCAGCTATGAACTTGCCAAACACATAAAACTGGTCCACTACAACATAACAGGCAATAGTACAAAAAATTTCTTCGACTTAACAGTCAATGAGATACGTGATTATATACTGTTTAAAAATCGCAACCTCTATACAACCAACAACTTCCATCTGAAATTGTCGCAAATTTCTACTGAATCTGGGTATATCGATTTGGTCTACTGCATCGATGACAGCACTCCGGTCACCCATGCCACACTCATTTTCATATACAAACCTGCAGCACGAGACAAGATTTGGAATGACATTAATGACATACGACTGTCAGGTGCACATCTGAGTGAAAAACGGTTTACAGGAGAGAGTTATTATATGAAAACTGATCTCAATTTGCCTGATGGGCAGCAATATAAAATGGACACCTCTCATAATGTGGAGCTGCTTTTCGAAACGATTTTTCATTACAAAGACCGGACAAACAGCAGAAAGTTAGTTTCGTTTCTTGTCACGCACATACAAACAAACAGCTAGTCAGTTTAAGACAAGTTTGTTGCACCGAATTCCGATTTCTATTTTCAATAGAATGAGACTATTCGTGCAACTTATACAGTCAGACACTTAACATGCATTTTGTACTGTGGATCAGGTATACCTGTACCTGTACCTGATTATCAGGTAGATTTGCAATACCCATCTGATACCTACCTACCTACCTGATCGGGTACTTTTGAACCGTACCTACCTGATTTTGGGTATTTTTGGACTGAAACAGGTACAGGTATCAGCCACACCTCACGGAAATGCACCCCCCCCTTCCCTCCACACCGGCGCGGACCTCCTACATGTATGAGCACTAGTACCGTAAACGGTGTTAAGTGCCTGACTGTTACCTATACTGTGTACTGTTGTTTGGGTATGGCATTTTCAGGAATCGGTTCGGTATGGGTAGGTATTCGAAAAAATACCGGTATACCGGTATTTATTCGGTATTTCCTGAAAATCTATTGCAAAGTCGAAACACTGAATTTCCAAAGTTTAAGGATAAGGATTTAGGCATTTACCAGGCCAGAGGTTAGGAAATTCATCGAAAACAATGGGGTTTATAGGTTTTAGGTATTGTCTAAAGTTGTTTTTGGTTTTACTAAAGTGAAAATCGATTCTACAAATCATCTGGGCTAAGAGAACTGTCTCCATAAGTACTGTAGTTTTAAGGCCTGCAATGTACATGCAGTCAATGAGACCTAACGAACAATGACAAATCGAAATACTGTACATCAATGTACAATGTCTGTAGATACATGGAGATTTGATTGATAAAAGAAGTAGTGTGAAGTTACTCCAAGTCCAAACAATACTAGTGATTTCTAGCAACAATGAAACTTTGTTGGGACAGAGGGTAGGTCAGAGGACCAAAAATCCTTCAACTGCAACATTTAGGAAGGGTATCGCTAATAAAATGAACTTATGCATGCGCAAGTTACAAGGAAAACAATGAGATCGAAGGAAATTTTCGATGAAAATTGCAATAAACTGAATAAAAATACCGATTCCCAAATACCTGGGTATTCCCAAAATAATCGGTATACCGGGTATGGGTATTTATTAAAATACCTGGAATCGGTAGGTATTCATTGGGTAGGTATTCCCAAAAATACCCAATTTTCGGTATGGGTTCGGTATACCCAATCAACAGTAATACTGTGGCTTTCAGGTGTATCAGGTCTTCAGAGCACGTTTGTCGGTCGCAGTGCGATGCAGAGTTGTTTCTCTCTGTCAAGGGCTGTGTACCATGGCACCTGGCCATTTATGTTGGAACTGAGGAGCCCCTGATTTGTAGAAGCGCAGTGCCCCTTTTAGAAGGGGACCACCTAATGCGAGATATCAAAAACAAAACCTGCTACAAGCACTGTGCAGAACTTAGATGCACACGATCTGCATATAAAGTGAAGGCTAACCCGAAAAGTGGTTTTGGTTGGCCAAAACTGAACAAGCAGATCGGGAATGATGTACGCGCAGCTTTTCTAAGTTCCATACCGGTATGTGGCACCAGTAACAGGGTTGTATATTTTTCCGAAAAAAACCTCGGCCTGTTTTTTTCCAGTTTTTTCCGGTTTTTTTCCTAAATCGCGGAAAAAAACTCCAGCCCAAGTTCTGAGTATCCTAGGCTGGTTTTATGATTCCTAACGCTTTCTAGCGCCTTCCTCAGTCTTGTTAGACCAGAAATACACGTGTTACATTGATATAAATCACGAAACAGGCATGAAACAGTGCCTGACAGGTTCCATAAATAACGCTATATGCAAATTTTCTTACAGCAGTTTGCATTTTTGTTTTTTCATGCCAAATTTGGTCTTTTTTGTTGTTTTTCTAACAGTTTTGAGTCAGTATGGCCCATTATACATAGCAAAAGTCCATTTTTTAAACGAAAAATGACGTAAATTAGCTATTTTTAGCTTGAGTTTTTTTCCGCGATTTATGTTTTTTTCCGACCCTTAGGAAAAAAACCGGTTTTTTTCCGGAAAAAAACAGTTTTTTTCCGGTGTTTTTTTCCCACCTCACATCCCTGACCAGTATTATGCATAATGGTTATGTGTCATATTGCAGACAGCATATCCAGAGTTCCATGAAATAGCCGCACAGAGTCCGACCGGAATGCTGGCAAAGTTAGGTGGACATCTGGACTTGTGGATCGGGCTCAGCGCTGTTGCAATGATTCATCTGCTCACATTCACCACAGAAACATGCTACATGTTTGCAAAGAAAATGATGTTCACAGACTTGACCAAAAATGTAATTAATCGAATAAAGCAACGTAATTAATGGATTTATATTTTGAATTTTGACGTTGTGTTTTAAGTCTTGTTCCCGCCTTTCGTGTCCGAAATATCGTTAATTGGTGCATATAGCATTGCATAGAAGTGTCAACATTAACAACAACGCACGGATGCCTACCAAATGCGAAGTTTTAATTATATTCAGTTTGAATTTGATTGGTATGATTTTTGTATAAATTTAGTAATATAGCAGTGGCAAATTGCTACGATAACGTTGTAGAAGCCTATTCGAATCTATTCCTTGAGAGGTTTCGATGCAGTAAGGGGCCGTCCATAAACGACGTCGTTCCAGGGGGGAGGGGGTCGGCTGAAATGCGATGATAGACGACGCACCAGGAGGGGGTTAGGAAAAAACGACGTCGCTTTTTCCGGAATTTTAGGGACCTTTGATTGTATTATTTCCAATTTAAGTACATTATGGCAAAGGTCTAGATTAGATACAGAATAGCTTCCCAGAGTGGTTGTAGGGATTTATTCTATTGATTGCGCAGTATGGTAACAAGCAAACATGACAGAACTGTATGTACCGCACTTTAATCGGGGGGAGGCAAACCGAAAACGACGTCGCCTTAGGGAAGGGGGCCCAAAGAAACGACGCAATACGATTTTGGGGGAGGGGGTCCGAAAAATCGGGATTTTTGAACGACGTCGTTTATGGAAGGTGTTGAAAATTATTTTAACACATTTTAAAGTGTTGCAAACGTAGAATGAGCTAGTATCAAAATGAAACACCCTTACCTAAATTGTAACTTTAGTACTAAAATTATCTGGTAAAGGTCTTTGATTTTGACAAGTATGGTACTATAGAATAGAAGGAGCTGTTTTTCCGCATTTTAGACTTTCCTAGCCGATACAGAAACGCACTTGCGCGTAAATATTCTCATATTATCCGCCACGGTGGCGGATAATTCAAGTGATCGTACATGGCCCTTTCCCCCGTGGCCAGTTTCCCCCCGCTCCAGGTCCCACGTATGTTCCTGTGCTGACTGAGTTCGCCTACTTTAATTCTAAGGAATAATTCAGTTAATTGGTGCTGATTCTTTGTTCTCAGTCAAGTCACGTTACTACGAATTATTGCATGCAACAAACAACGTAAAAGAGTGATAGAACAAAATGCTTTCTATTTTCGGCGTCTCTGCTCTGACTGCTCTTCTGCACCAGTTCTGTAACTACTTAGTTTCTTGGTCAGCTTTACACTTAGATGGGTTGTCCCGAGCGAAATCTGTCCGAACGTTAGGCTTTATGTCAATTGCTTCATGCTCACAAACTTCTACTGCATTCGAACCTACCAACAACACTTGCACGCACCGGGCCAGCTGAGACACAAGAGGAGACAGTGTAAAGTTGCAGTAGCAACCACAAGCCCTTCCTTAACCGAGTTTTCTCCAAACCTACTGACTGGTTTACTACATTATTTTTCGAAGCGGGCAAAACGCATATGATACAGTACGGTAAGGAAGGATACACGCCCAATAATATTTCGGCTAATCGGTACAACAAAGAAAAAAACATTGCACAGTTCAAATAATCACGGTAGAGCACAGCATACAACAGCACAGCACAGTAGTACCTCCCGTGACACTGTCGCGCAAAATCTGATTGGTCGAAATAATTAAGCTCCGCCCCCCACTTTAGAAATATAGAAATAAAGATTTTTACTTTTCTGTTTTCATTTTTCTACTTTTTATTTTCTTCTGTTTTCTACTTTTACTTTTCTGTTCTGTTTATTTTATTTTTACTTTTAATTTTTACTTTTCTGTTATTTTTATTTTTATTTTTATTTTCTACTTTTAGTTTTATCTTATTTTATTTTTATTTACTACTTATTTTTATTTTAGTATGGGGGCCAGCGTTTCCAATCGATTTGCAACCGTTCTTGAGTGCGCATCTAATTAGGCAACTATCCAGCAGTCAAAACGTTCTGCCTCGGGTGGGAATTGAACCTGGTATTGGGAATGCTAAGGCAGCAAGCTAACCACTCAGTCACCTAGTCAATTTGCTTAAAATTCTTAAAGGCCGGCTATATGCAGCACAAATAAACAGTAACTTTCTTAGACCAAACTTTCTGTAAATGCAGAGCCTCTTTACACGGTTAGCTGAAACACAAGCAGGACGGGTTTACGTCTTTATAGGTGAAATCGTTAAAACTATGCAAAAAGTATAAACTGATCAAAGGCCTCTTACGTAATTGTGGTGAAACACGAGCAGGACGGGTTATTGGCAGAGGGGCACATTTATTGCCTGCTTCCAATCATTTGAAAGTGAGGTTAGAAAATGGCTTTAGTCACTAATAGCAGTTGCATTTCCCATCCTACAAAGTACATGTACAAATTGCAAACAGGATAGCATAGCAAATGCCCCACTGATTTTTGGCCTTCACTCAAATATTTCGTTCTGATTAAATTTTTTAAGATTTATCAATCGAACTTATATTAGGTTTGGCCCCAAAATTTCCGACTCCGATTTTTTAAGTTACTACCATGGCAATCTCTAGGCGATCCATTTTTGGGTGCTTAGCAAACATAAGTCCAAATGCAAACCCCAAACTATAAGTGAAAGCAAAAGTGATAGTGCAAGTGAAAGCGAAAGTGCAAGTGTAAATGCAAGTGTACATGTTGTGTGTGTGTGCAAACGAATGAACAAACGAACAAACGCACTATTGATTGACTCATTTTGACTCATAATTGACTCATGATTGGCTCATTTTGACTCAGGATTGGCTCATTTTTACTCATGATTGACTCATTTTGACTCATGATTGGCTCATTTTGACTCATGATTGGCTCATTTTGACTCAGGATTGGCTCATTTTGACTCATGATTGACTCATGATTGACTCATTTTGACTCATGATTGACTCATTTTGACTCATGATTGGCTCATTTTGACTCAGGATTGGCTCATTTTTACTCATGATTGACTCATTTTAGCTCAGGATTGGCTCCTTTTGGCTCAGGATTGGCTCCTTTTGACTCACGATTGACTCATTTTGACTCATGATTGACTCATTTCGACTCATGATTGACTCATTTTGACTCATGATTGGCTCATTTTGACTCAGGATTGGCTCATTTTTACTCATGATTGACTCATTTTAGCTCAGGATTGGCTCCTTTTGGCTCAGGATTGGCTCCTTTTGACTCACGATTGACTCATTTTGACTCATGATTGGCTCATTTTGACTCATGATTGACTCATTTTGGCTCAATTGGTTGCAACACAACACTGTTGTTGTGCAATTGTTGGCAAAGTTACTGTATATACAGTATAGATCAAAAAAAATGTCCCATCGCTTTTTCGGCCTTCACTCAAACGTTTCGTTCTCAGTCACTTCTTTACCGATTTGGCTCAAATTTTCAGCAAAGATTAACAACATGGTTGGCTAAATATTCTGCAAGTTTAGTGCCAAAATTCCGACTCATACTGGTTTTATGACCCGAAAACTAGGAATGAGGGTGGTCCACGCAAATTTATTTTTTTTCGGTAATACAAGGAGTACAGTCCTGAAACTTGCAGGAATGATTGGTGTTGCTATTGGGCATAACATACTAAGCGGGCAGCCCTGTAGCTCAAAGGGCACTAAAATGGGGGAATTTTAAAAACATGAGTGAAAATCCCATAGTTAAGAAATCTGCACCTTCTAGAATCAAAGCACTGAATCTGTTGTTAATCAAAAGATTGTAGCAGGAAGTTCGACAAATAAATGAACCTGAATTAAACTCTGTTCCACACCATAGTAACCATCCCTGCAGCGTTTTTTGAAAATTGAAAATCTTTAGAATCGTCATTTTGCCGGTTTTACGAAGAAAAGTCAATTTCGTCAGTTTTTGAAATTCCCCCATTTCAGTGCCCTTTGAGCTACGGGGCTGCCCGCTTAGTATGTTATGCCCAATAGCAACACCAATCATTCCTGCAAGTTTCAGGACTGTACTCCTTCTATTACCGAAAAAAATTAAATTTGCGTGGACCACCCTCATTCCTAGTTTTCGGGTCATAAAACCAGTATGAGTCGGAATTTTGGCACCACACTTGCAGAATATTTAGCCAACCATGTTGTTAATTTTTGCTGAAAATTTGAGCCAAATCGGTAAAGAAGTGACTGAGAATGAAACGTTTGAGTGAAGGCCGAAAAAGCGATGGGACATTTTTTTTGATCTATACTGTATATATTCTTTACTAAGCGAATCAACTGTGTGAGGCGTTCAACTTGCACACATGAATGGATTTCTTAATATCATATTTCGAAAGCCTGTTAACTCAGTAATGCAGGGACTGATAGATTTATTTATGTTTTTGAGCCAAATCTAATTTTCTATAGCGTTATTGCCAATACATCAGCAAATCTTCACACTGTCTTCTTCACTGCCTTCGTTTGGGACAGAGTTTCAATACATCAAATTTTTCTTATATGTTGCCCATACATGTAAAGGGGGTCTGGGGGGTCTGCCCCCCACCCGACTTAGGCCAGACCCCCCGATGGGCCCCCCCCCCCCCCGAACATTTCACCGACCCCCCCTCCGATTTTTCTGGCAAGAAATTTTCGAGCAAATTTTTGCGATTTTTACAATCACACACAAATTGTCAAAATCGCCTGCAAAACAACACTTTTTAGCTGATTTCAGCCCAAATTAGCGATTTTTGGCAATTTTTAGCCAAAAAATTGCGATTTTTAGATTTTTGAGCGTTTTTAGTGCCCACCCCCTCCCCCAAAATTTTGGCTCAGACCCCCCCCCCCCGGCCGGCGCCAGACCCCCCCAACCCCCCTCCCCCCATCGGCGGATGACCTGTTACATGTATGATGTTGCCCAACAGAAATTTTCGTTTGTGCCATGCTTTATCCATCGCTTCTTCTTCCTCAAAATCGTGCTCTCTTTCATACTTGTCTGCTGTATCGCATATTTGTCCATAAGTCTTGTCTTCATTCTGTAGGAGTTGCACAAATTTAACACGTTTTTGTATGTTCATGCGAACTAATTCCAAAAATTCCGTCAAATACGGTTCTTTCAGCAGCTGTTGTGGAGCTTCAAGTTCTTTTTTGAACTGACTACAGCTTTCTGCAATGACGATTCGCCATAGATCTAGTGTACTGTCATCATCTGTCTCATCTTCTGATGTGTCAATGGGCTCTTCATTTGGTTTCTCACTTTCATCAACACTACTGACATCAGATGCCGCACTGTCACTGTCACCTTCATCCGTCATGGATGGAATGTTATGAAATCTTCTTTCATGTCTCGCTCTATTTGAACTCGACGAAAATGACTTCAGACACATTTTGCAATCGTACATTTTCAACCCTTTTTGTTTCACAAAAGTTAGCTATTTATGGAAGGCCTTACATCATTTTACTGAAACATAAGTGCGACGGGTTTTCGAATTTAAACTTATATTTATGTATACACACACATGAATAACCATACCGACTCAGTTGCAAGAGCCATTTAATAAAATTATTTTAAGAGCAAGATTTAATAAAAATGAGCCAAAAGGAGCCAATCATGAGTCAAAATGAGCCAATCATGAGTCAAAATGAGTCAATCATGAGTCAAAATGAGTCAATCGTGAGTCAAAAGGAGCCAATCCTGAGCTAAAATGAGTCAATCATGAGTAAAAATGAGCCAATCCTGAGTCAAAATGAGCCAATCCTGAGTCAAAATGAGCCAATCATGAGTCAAAATGAGCCAATCATGAGTCAATCATGAGTCAAAATGAGCCAATCCTGAGTCAAAATGAGCCAATCATGAGTCAAAATGAGCCAATCATGAGTCAAAATGAGTCAATCATGAGTAAAAATGAGCCAATCCTGAGTCAAAATGAGCCAATCATGAGTGAATTATGAGTCAAAATGAGTCAATCAATAGTGCGTTTGTTCGTTTGTTCATTCGTTTGCACACACACACAACATGTACACTTGCATTTACACTTGCACTTTCGCTTTCACTTGCACTATCACTTTTGCTTTCACTTATAGTTTGGGGGTTTGCATTTGGACTTATGTTTGCTAAACACCCAAAAATGGATCGCCTAGAGATTGCCATGGTAGTAACTTAAAAAATCGGAGTCGGAAATTTTGGGGCCAAACCTAATATAAGTTCGATTGATAAATCTTAAAAAATTTAATCAGAACGAAATATTTGAGTGAAGGCCAAAAATCAGTGGGGCATTTGCTATGCTATCCTGTTTGCAATTTGTACATGTACTTTGTAGGATGGGAAATGCAACTGCTATTAGTGACTAAAGCCATTTTCTAACCTCACTTTCAAATGATTGGAAGCAGGCAATAAATGTGCCCCTCTGCCAATAACCCGTCCTGCTCGTGTTTCACCACAATTACGTAAGAGGCCTTTGATCAGTTTATACTTTTTGCATAGTTTTAACGATTTCACCTATAAAGACGTAAACCCGTCCTGCTTGTGTTTCAGCTAACCGTGTAAAGAGGCTCTGCATTTACAGAAAGTTTGGTCTAAGAAAGTTACTGTTTATTTGTGCTGCATATAGCCGGCCTTTAAGAATTTTAAGCAAATTGACTAGGTGACTGAGTGGTTAGCTTGCTGCCTTAGCATTCCCAATACCAGGTTCAATTCCCACCCGAGGCAGAACGTTTTGACTGCTGGATAGTTGCCTAATTAGATGCGCACTCAAGAACGGTTGCAAATCGATTGGAAACGCTGGCCCCCATACTAAAATAAAAATAAGTAGTAAATAAAAATAACAGAAAAGTAAAAAAATTAAAAAGTAGAAAATAAAAGAAACAGAAAAGTAAAAATTAAAAGTAAAAATAAAATAAACAGAAAAGTAAAAATCTTTATTTCTATATTTCTAAAGTGGGGGGCGGAGCTTAATTATTTCGACCAATCAGATTTTGCGCGACAGTGTCACGGGAGGTACTACTCAGCACGGCTAAACTGACAGTAAGCGAAAACCTTAGCATTGCACAGCAAGAATTCACCCATTTCATGATGATTAAAAGCGCAAGACACAAAACGTAAAGCATAGTTACCAAAATGACCTGAGCAAATAAGAACGGTCAGAGTTCTACTGACACAGCTACAGACAGCACCACTAACAACAGCACGGCGCAACAACTGGAACTGCAACACCCAGCACGGTGAGTTCAGTCGACTTTTGGTTGTTTGTCAGCATCGGACGACTGCGCTTGCCTTTGTCTTTCCTGTCATAACTAAAAGTGACTTTTTAAGTTGGTTAATGATTGTTCTAGTCGATTGTCATATTTTTCTGATTGCTGTGCAATGAGTTCATATTAATTTAATTTAGCTACCAATCCTATGCACTTATTCGATTTTAGCCAACGCCAAATCACACTAAAACATCTGCATACCCATACATGTAACAGCTCCGGGCCGACCTGGGGGGAGGGGGGTAGGGGGGGTTTTTCCTCAGGTGGGGGGTCGAGGGGGGGTTTCGCCCAGGTGGGGGGTCCCAAATTTCAAAAAGCTCCAAAACGCCTAGAAATGCGTTTTTAGCACGTTTTTTTCAGTAAGGACGCTAAAAATCGCTATTTTAAGCTGCCAAATAGCGTTTTAAAGCTAAAAACAAGCAAAAAATGACAAAAAGAGCTTTCAAAAACACCGATTTTTCTTAAATATCAGCAGTGGAAACGCCAAATTCGGTTTCCAAAGGCTTTTCAAGTGAATTTCAGGCTAAAAATTAGTGATTTCTGACCCAGTTTGTTAATACTGGAGCCACTACCACCACTTGTATTTTTTGGTCGGGGGGAGGGGTCCCTTAACCTGTCTCGGGGGGGGGGGGTTGGCCTTTCCAGCAGGGGGTAACCCCCAAACCCCCCTAGTACATGTATGTGCATACCATGTGGCCTCTTCATTCCTGCTACTCAGTGAAGGCCGACTGTTTGAAGTTCCATGACATGGCTTCTGAAATGTGAAATTACATGTATTCGAACTGCAATTGGCGACAGGTCTGCACGAGAAGACTGTACGGCTAAGACAAGAGATGCGGATACTGAAGAATAAGCCATCGAAACCTAATCTTATGTTCATACATGTACTAGGGGGTTTGGCGGGTTACCCTCCCCCAGCAGGAAAGGCCAACCCCCCCCAGCCAGCCATTAGAGCGGCTAGTTACAATGGGAACTACCAACTTGCGCACAACCGATTTGCGCACACGGATCAGCATGATGATTCAGCTAGCCTTGCACCTGTAACCTATTAGCTCTGTTTTGCACTTTAGAGACACTTTACGGAAACTTTAGAGACACTTTAGGAATACTTTATGGACACTAAAAACCTCAAACATCGTAAAAAATCGTGATTTTGTTCTGAAAATCGTCAAAAATCGCTGATTCGGGCTCAAATACAAAAAAACAGGCGATTTTACCAATTTCAGTGTTCCTAAAGTGTCTCTAAAGTTTCCCTAAAGTGTTCCCAAATGTCTCTAACCCCCGCCCATTTTTGTGTGTCGTCTGGTGTTCGTGTGCTGTTGGGCCAGGTGTTCGCGAACACCCTAAGTATGGGCTCAGTGTTCGCCTTGGGTTCAGCAAAATTGGCGATCGCGTTCACAGGCAGTGTTGCCAGGTGCTACTGTAGCCAGTCCAGTTTATTGCAGACCACTGTCATTGCGTAGCTTGAGAATATATCATATGAAGTCACTAGTCTCAGAACAACGTATCTAAGCGCAGTGGACTAGAGGTGGCCGAGAGAAGACAAACAAAGGTAGCAGCTTTATTCAAAAACACGAGTCTGTCAGAAAATCAGTTGTACTGCACTAGTAAGGTTAAGTAGACATTAAATTCATGGGTCCGTCGGGTCCAGTTTTCTTCTCTTTGCGGCCGGCTCTTGGAAGGCGGAGTCCCCGGTCTGGTGTGAAGTTGCTGACGAACACGAACACGAACATTCGGACTCGGACGCATTTGGCGAAGTTGGACGAATCGTCAAACCCACGGGCTCTGCCGTCTCCACGTTGACAACCACGGTCGCCGCCTCGACCTTTCCGTTTCCTTCGCGCTCCACTTTGACTGCCTTCTGCTGAGCTTCACCTTGCTCCTCTCGCTCCTCTTCTGCTCCGACGACAAAGCGATTTCGCTAAACACACCACTGTACCTACGACATCGACAACAGTGCCCCTACTTGTGCTGTCAAGGAGAGCAGACAGACTAATGCAATCACAACCACAGCCAGCACCACTAGAACCAGCAATATGAGGGCAACGCCTACGGCGTACAGGAGAAAGTCGTTTCCGCCAGACATTCTTGTAGACAACACACTGCACACCACTCTGCCCACAACACACAGCACACCACTCCTCACCACAAAAGAAATATGTAAAATTAGCACTTGGCGTATTGCATGCACATGTCTCACAGCATATGGTATAAGGCAATGTTGCTTGTTCCTATTTGGTATTCGTTTGCTTGCATGTGGACATAATGTATTTCTAACTTTTACTCCATTTGACAACTTACAGTTCTCCGACAGTAAAACGCCTGCGAAATCAAATGCGGAAAGGTGTATGCAGCACTTTGGTGCTATGGAGGCCACTAATGTACATCTCGGAATGTGCGGCTAAGATTTTGTCTGCAACTATATTACAAGGAAAACTCGACCCAGTTCATCTTTCTAACTGTCAAAATGGTAGTTTACTGTTACAAATTTAAAAATTTTCTTTTTCATAGCATAGCTTCATAGCTTTTTAGCTACATATCGTCGCCACTATGGTAAAGCGAGCCAAGTAACAGAAAGTCGAAATCGAGAAAATCGCGTTTTAAATATTTGTTACTTTTTCGTGAATTAGCTTCAATATCAGTTTAAATGTTTTTTACCTAAAATACAAGTACATAATTGGTGTTCAAAACATTCTGCATGTGTCAGTTGTGTTAAATTAAGTCAGCTAACAGGAAAAGCACAAAGCACTTGGCTCATTTTACCAGGATCACCTGGTGATGTCCGTGCACATGCGTCTGGTTACATGGCTGTATCTCCTGACACAGAGCCAATTTCGACTTCGTTCCTTCGCCAAAACGTTTTTAGGTGCTTTAGCTATAGTTTTTCGCACTTAACTCCATTTTTTCCAATTTGTTACTTGGCTCATTTTACCATAGTGGCGACGATATATTTTAAATTGTACATTTTCCATTCATGGAGACAGTATCAAGTTTAATTCAGGCAGGTCACCGAAAAACTTTGGAGTTTTTAGGGCGGTCATGCTGAAAATGTCGGGAGGGGTGGGGATCCAAATTTTGAACTTTTGAACGCCAGATTATTATGCATGGCCCCTTTCGGGTCTAGAAAATCTATAAGCATAAACTGCACAAACTTTTCTATTTCTACTGTTTAATTATTCTCTACAACAAACAGCAACCGCTGTCACAAAGTAAGTCATAAATACGGTTTTGAATTTTGATCAAAGATGATCATGTGATCTCAACAAATTTGCTCAGTTTTGCTATATTTGAGCTCAAATTAGCGTTTTTTTGAGTTTTTTTATCGTTTTAGTACACTACCTCTACTCTCCACTCACTAAGTCGCGTCTAGTTTACGCTATCCCTTGTGTCACGGCGGCCCCGGCATCCGTGACAGCGGTTGTTTGTGGGTTGGAAACCGGTCAAAGCGACTGGAAGTAGTCGACGTAAAGCCCAACCCAGATCGCCGAAAGCGGTGATGGCTAGCGGGGGGTGTAGGGGGTCCCTGGGGGGTGTAGGGGGACCCTTAAGGGTAAATGGAACCGAACCGGCGTTGCCTAAGCACCTGATGGTAGGAAGGGGGAAAGTTGTTTGTAGGCAAGGCTAGCTACCATACATGGGCCGGAAAAATCCGGAGGGGGTATGGAGACCTCGGGGTGGGGGGTCCCGAAAAAAATACCAAAAAACGTCTATTTTGTCTTAAATAAGCGAAAATTTTCTCCCTACGGGAGGGGGGTGGGCGTGGGGGTATGGCCGACCGAGGGGGAGGGTATACCCCACACCCCCGGCCCATGTATGCTAGCTACCCCATTGAAGGGCTCTGAAAAGAGCGAGGGGTGTCCTGAGCTGTCCGAAAGGACAGTGGAACTCAAAAACAAAACAAAACAAAACATTCAAAATGTGCGCTCAGACCCGGACCTGGCAGGCGCCTAAGCTCCAACCCCCTTCAATCTGAAGCCGCATGACCTATTGCATAAAACAAACGCACCTGTAACTGTTTGTTGGGTCCGCTGGGTGTGTAGAGCTGAGCGAAGACAACAGCGTGCGTGGCGGTCTGACCCAAGTTTCCGCTCCACACCTTGGCAGCTTCGATATCCGGCGTGTGCAGTACGAACTCCGAAGTGTTCGGGTCGAGCACGGCCGTTGTTCGCATGGCTTTCGTGTTCGAGCCGTGACTCATCTCTGTTAGTGCAAAACAGCCGAATATCTAGAAAACTGAATCTACCAAATCTGACTTCTTCCTACCGATGGCGACTCCCGCGAGACGATTTTTCCGACCCCTCCGATTTTCCTAGCAAGTATTTGTTTAAAAGCAAATTTTTGCGATTTTTTTACGATGACACACAACAATTGACAAAATCGCCTGTAAAACAGCGCTTTTTTGCTGTGTTTGAGCCCAAATAGCGATTTTTGACGATTTTTAGCCGAAACATTGCGATTTTTGAGCGCTTTTTGCGCGCCAGGCCCCAACCCCTCCCCCTTCGGCGGATGATCTGTTACATGTATGAGCATAGGTGATGTTAAACGCCTCGCTGTACCGCATACCTCGTTTTTGTCGGCTTGTTCTACGATGTTAACGTGCTTCTGGGTACCCATAAGCAACACAGAACTTTTGAATTCCTGAAAACGACAGAAAATTGGAAGTTAAGCTAAATTTTATTCAACGTTAATACAAAAAGAACAACAAGCATACATGTACTAGGGGGTCGGGGGTTGCCCCCTAGCTAGAACGGCCAAACTCCCTCACCCCCTTCACGAGACAGTTTTGGGACCCCCGACCAAAAATACAAATGCTAGTAGTGGCTTCAGTACTAACAAACTAACTCAGAAATCACTAATTTTCAGCTCAAATTAAGCTTGAAAAGGCTTAGTAAACTGAATTTGGCGTTTGCACTGCTGTTTGATTGTTTTTAGCTCTAATCTAAAACGCTATTCGGCAGCTTACAATAGCGATTTTTAGGCTCCTTATTGTGAAAAACGTACTAAAAATGCTTTTCCAGGCGTTTTGGAGCTTTTGAAATTTCGCGGACCAACTCGACCCGTCACCTGACGGAAAAACTACCCCTACCCCACGCCAGACCGGAACTGTTACATGTACGACAACAAGCCCAAAGAAATATATTTTATAACAGAATTGACAATTTTTTGCAGATACTATGTATTTCAGTGACATCACCTACTGTATACCCAACTTTCTTTTGCCAGTACCAGCGGCACGCAAAACTTTTACCAAGTTTTCAATGACTGCTATTTGCTCAATTTGAGCGTTTTGCAGGTTTTCCTTTTGTTCCAGATATTTTTATATTCGTTTTAGGCCACAAACTTTATGTTCCAACGTTATAAAGGCCTTTAATTGAGCAAAGCCACTCATTGATTGGCTATTCTTACAAAACTCTTTTGGTCCAATTGACATCGAGCTGCCTGGTGCCTGCCAAACCAACTCACTAACCCATTAAACGTAAATCTAGAGTGTACTGTAGTTTAGCCCGTTATAAGAGAAAATCCTTGAGAAAACCGACTAGAAATGGTATCAATAGCTAAACCGGATGTTGAAAACATTTATGTTTTATCATGCTGCATACGTTTTGATCGATTTCCCGATATTCCCGGACACCCGGTAATCCCGGTATTTCCCGGTATTCTCGTTTCCCGGTAATCCCGGTTTTCCCGAATCCCGGTATTCCGCTCACGGTTGCATCACTAGCATTGTGCATAAACCTATTGTGTTAGCGCCGACCGACCGCAATGTATTGTAATCGGCCGCTCTAATCTCTTCTTCTCCTCGCCTGGTCAGCGGGGCGGCCGCCGCGCGTTAAGGTCAGAGCAAGTGCCTAATGTGCCGGCCGCTGAGGGACCGATAAAAGCCATGTTTATGTTTACCTGGCTACCTATCCTATTTTAGATTAAATTCTCACCGCACAGTCCGCACTTCTTTCCTTGAGCCCAATTTCAGGGGTTTCTTGCTCAACTTCAATTGGTCGTGTTCTTCTGGGTGCTGATTTTTCCGATGCTTCAGCAGACCACTTTTGTACGAATAACTCTGATCACAGAATTCGCATTTTAACTGCTTTTCTTTCTCTTCGTTGACCGCCATGATCGATACGTTTACCAACTATAAATACAGAAACAATAAACAACCAAATAAATTACCATCATTTTACAGCAGCGCGTTTTATAGTGGCGGATATTCCACATGCGTTTTTTTTAATTATCCGCCACCGCGGCGGATAATATGAGAATATTTACGCGCAAGTCAGAAACGCCGGTTTGTTTCGGATAAAATAGAAAAGTCTGAGCTAAGAGCCCTAAAAATGCCATATCCGCAATCTATAAAACAAATTTCCCTCAAAGTCTCGAGACCGATCCTATACAAATATTTCCAGTACCGCAGGGATTTGAAAGCTGTAGTTAGTGAATTATTTCTCAACCTATGTATCAATCAACAAATAAATAATGTAGCCTTACCTTGCAACTACACAATAATCTGGCTCTTTGCGTAGCCACTCATTTTACCATTAGATCAAAACGTATTTTGAATATATACCTATGTAGCTTGACGTTTACCTATGTGTCCAGCAGCAAATAATGCAACAAATTTTTATAGTGTTAACCAGTGTTGTGCCAAACGAAAATTTTCTGAATTTAGTTAGTAAAAGTTAGTTAAAACTTTTCAAATTTGAATTTAGTAAGTAAAAGTTAGTAACTAAATTCTACTGTTATTTAAATATATTAATATTAAAATGAAACTATTATTAATAGTGCCATTTTAATAGTATTAAATCTATATTAATTTTAAAATAGAGGCCCTACTATTATATTAAATTAAATTAAAAATACACACAGGGGCTGAATATTAAAATTTATTTTTAATAGTATTTTAATAGCATTTTAATAGTTAAACCATGTTTGACAATCAAGGAGTTACATAATTTTACATCCGAAAATGATGACAATTGAAGATTTCTGACTGCCCTCTGAATCTCAAATGAAATGTGTTTTCACTTGGAAATAGCGGAACTTTTCTCACTAATAGGCATGAATGACAAAAGGACTTGAATCTAGTCAATAACCTATGTCTTTCCTTTCAAAAATTTCTCTTTAACTATGCATCAATAGTTTTTACTATAGCTACTTGTGCTCGAATGCAATTAAAAACCAGGTTCAGACAAAGTCATTTTAAAAAATGGTTATAAATTTCCGCAGAAAAATGCTTCTAAGTTGCATCTCTGATTAAATTTTCAACTAACACTAACAACTCAAGCAAAAGATGTTGTTTTGCCAGTTTGCTGAAGTGTGACCAAAACTTTTCGACTGCATTTTAGAATCTACTATTAAAATGCTATTAAAATACTATTAAAATTGTTATTTAATAGTATTAATATTAAATCTAAATTAAAATTAATATGGGGCTATTATATTAATATTAAATTAAAATTAAAATCGGTTAGTTCTATTATATTAATATTAAATTAAAATAAAATTTCACTATTAAAATTACAGTACTAAATTCGCTCTCTGAGTTTAGTAAGTTACTCAAAAATTATCGAGTTACTTAGTTATGAGTTTAGTTAAAATAAACTATTAGAAATGAGGTCAATAATGCGTTTAACGGATTTCTTTTAGCTGTGCAGGCCTGATTAAGTTCAAAATATTCACAAAATAACAGTATTTATCATTATTTTCTACAAAAATTTCGAAATATGAACGTTAGTTTTTCAAAAAAGCTGCATTTCAATAACCAATGGAAAATATAGAAATATAAAGATAAAAAAACAAACAGTTTTTCGCCATAGGTTTTCCATTTTAGCCCGAATTGCCGATTTTTAGTACTCAACCCTCTCCTCATTTGGGCTCAATTCTCCCCCAAACCCACAAGCCACAAGCACAAGCCACCACAAGTGTTGGAGTAAAAAATAAGTGGAACCCAGTGCTCACTTTGTGAGAGAGCTCCCTATCGAGTAGAACCTGAATGAGAAGACAGAATTTTTAAGAACGTACACTTCAATCTACACAGCATGTGGCTGAAGCGCCTATCTTTTAAGACTGTAACTAAACTGAATGTTACTAAACTCATAACTAAGTAACTCGAGTTTTTACTTAGTAAATTTCATGAAAATGAGTTTAGTTTAGTTGAGTTTAGTTGGGCGAAATCTGAGTTTAGTTAGTAGAAGTTAGTAATTAACTAACTAACTAATGTTTTTATTTAGCAAATAACTAACTAAATTCAACCGGCACAACACTGGTGTTAACACTGTCTTCCCCATCCAGTTTTTGTACATCAGTGAAACCAGCGGCCTTGACGTGGTTGAACAATCAATCTTCTCGACATTTTGTTTTTGTCTGGTAAACAAAATGTGAAGGCAATTGGCTGACAATCAGCAGCTCACTGGGATTTGGATGATGCTTTATAGACAGCTTGCAAAAATGAACAGAAGTGGAACATAAAATCTCTGTCACAGAGCAAGAACAAAATGGAAGCTGAAGGAGTGAAGGAGTTTATAAATTGCCGCAGAGATGCCTACTTGTCAACTTCGCCTATTCATGCTTTATTATACATTCAAAATTCCAGAACATTACTTGAAACAATTTTCTGGTATGCAATTATAATCTGCTTTGGAGCACTGACAGTCATCAACATAAACACAACCATCTTTAGTTTCATGCAAAATCCCACTTTAACTACAGTAAAGATTTCATCTGATTTGCTAAACCTGCCGAGATTTTGTGTGCAAGTGGATCTACCTTTCATTGAAACGAACCGAGATTATCTTTTCGCCATGATAAATGATGAAAAAGAACCACAATATTTAGACTTCCACAACATACACAACGCAGGCAAACACATTATAACTTTGTTTCAAGCTAAATGTGCAGAAAAACTACTACACTTTTGGTATCATTACGATTTCGATGCTGAATATTTTCAGCAGTCACATATTTATAAATCACATGCTGCAAATCTGTATAACATCACAACTCCAAAAAACTTTACTCAGCTGTATAACGAACAATACTCTGGAGATCACTTTGCATTCAGAAATGAAGATGCATTTTTTCGTGAGCAACGGGCTTACTACCTGCAAACACTGAAAGACAGGTATCTGTACTACGCAGTTGCAATGCTCTGCATTATTATAGCCGGCACAGTTGGTGTAGTGGTTTAGGCCGCAAAGTCTTGCATTCATCCACTCGGCGGGGCAAGTTTCTTGCCGCATAGAGTTGGTCGTGGCACAAAACCCACCCAGACCACCGAAAGCTGGTGACAGCGAGTAGGTAAATGGCAACCGACTGGAGCTGCCTAAGCACTAAAAGCTACAATAGCAACCACACGTGTTGGGACATAGGGGAACGGGGACAGCTACCACCGAGACCCGCCCAGAATGACACCAAGTATGTGTTTAGGCTAGTAGTGAAGGCAAGCGAAGGAAGGGTAGGATGCATATGGGTGTGCGTGATGGGCCCGCAGTGTGGCCTAACGCAGGGGTTATGACGGCCCCACCCATAGAAAAAAAAAAAAAAAAAATAAAACAAAAAAGAGAAAGACCCCGCAATTTTTTTTCAATAAACAAAATCCAAAACCCCTTAAAAACATTTTTAGCTGTATTTCAGCCCAAATTAGCGATTTTTTATGATTTTTTAGCCGAAAAATTGCGATTTTGAACGTTTTTGTGCCCACCCCCTCCCAAAATTTGGGTTCAGCTCAGACTCTTCCGGCACTAGACCCCCAAACCCCCTCCCCCACCCCCAGCGGCGCATGACCTGTTACATGTATGCTAAGTTGTGCTTGCAAATATTTAAAAAAGACGCTAGGTTTTAAGAAGAAAGAAAACGTGTGACAAACCCTTGAATTTAGGGTTTCCACCGTTTAGGGTGACATCAGTTGTGTTGTATGCTCAGGCTATCTGTTTGTGCTTTCAGTGTATGCTTATTATGATTGAATCTGAATGCTACTAGACTTCTTCTGAAAATGAACAATTGACTAAATTTTTTGCAGGAAAGCGCATTTCTCTTGCCTGTCGAAAACATACGTACTATACATATACTACGTATAGTGCAATTCTTTGATGGCAGGAATTTATCATTAAGCCTTAAGTAAATCTCAAAAACCTGGATTATAAAGTTGTATACCTAAAAAGCATACTATAGAGCCAAAAAAACTAGTGTTTCCGATCAAATTAAAATTAAATAACAAAATTAAATTGTTTTGGCCAAAATCACCAAGTAAATAGCAATTTAATAACAAATTAAATTTCTCGCGATGACTGTCAAACAAATTAAAATTATATTAAATTTCGTAAATTTGTTCTAGAAATTTGATATAAATTTGATATGAATTTGATATAAATTTACTTGGTTTGGCAGCTTCACTAACCAAAGTCTGGCTACAAAACAACAAGTTCAGTTCAAAGATGTCCTTGTTCATGTATATAGCAAAGATATCAACTCATTAAATGCTAATTTGTAGACCATTTGTTACCATCTGAAGAAAGGTCAACTCATTTTGGACTGACACGACCCAGGTTTTGAGCTGTTTCCTCAGGAATTGAGTATTGATTTTAGCAAATTTATATTTAATTCATAGCAAATAACAAATTTGTATCAAATTAAATTTAAGAATTTGGGCACCAAGCAAATTAATAGCAAGTTATTTTCTTCTGAAGGCTGAGCAAGCAATTTAATAGTTATTTAATTTCAAAATAAATTTACTCGGAAACACTAAAAAAAACCTGTTCAGTGAAATTTTTGAACGTTTCTGAGATTACGCATTACGCATACGCAATACGCAAAATACGCATTAGTTTTTGCAATGCGTATACGCAAACTCATACGCATTTGTAATTGGAATGCGTATACGCATACGCATACGCATACGCATTTGAAAAATTCGGTATTAAACAACAGTACCCCACCCAGACAATCTATCCATCCATCCTGTATTATTATTATTATTATTATTATTATTATTATTATTATTATTATTATTATTATTATTATTATTATTATTATTATTATTATTATTATTATTATTAATATTATTATTATTATTATTATTATTTTATTATTATTATTATTATTATTATTATTATTATTATTATTATTATTATTATTATTATTATTATTATTATTATTATTATTATTATTATTATTATTATTAATATTATTATTATTTTATTATTATTATTATTATTTTATTATTATTATTATTATTATTATTATTATTATTATTATTATTGCAGATATTTGCAAGAAATGAGGCAAAACTTGAGTTATTCGAAGCTGGTCCAATGCATTGGAAATGAATTTAACCGTGAAGCGACAATGTTTGCTCTGGCTTATGAGTTGAGTTCATTTCAAAGTAACAATCTAAGCGATAATTATGAGGTAAGTTAGAAGCTGTTCACACAACAAAAACAAACAGAACAATTAGGAAATGAGTTTGAATTTAAGCATATGGGCTCAGATATTTATTTATTTACCTATTTGGCATAAAAGACCACCACATTTGGCTCCAAATGTACACCATACACCATACATGTAACCATACATGTAACAGGGGGGTCTGGGGGGTCTGCCCCCACCCGCCTTAGGCCAGACCCCCCCCGATGGGGCCCCCCCCCCCCCCCCCCCGAGACGATTTCACCGACCCCCTCCGATTTTTCTGGCAAGTAAATTTTCGAGCAAATTTTTGCAATTTTTTACAATTTCACACACAAAAATTGCCAAAATCGCCTGCAAAACAGCACTTTTTAGCTGTATTTCAGCCCAAATTAGCGATTTTTGGCAATTTTTAGCCAAAAAATTGCGATTTTTTCGATTTTTGAGCGTTTTTTAGTGCCCACCCCCTCCCCCAAAATTTTGGCTCAGACCCCCCGGCCGGCGCCAGACCCCCCCCCAACCCCCCTCCCCCTATCGGCGGATGACCTGTTACATGTATGCATGTAACAGGTCATCCGCCGAAGGGGGAGCGGGGTTGGGGGGTCTGAGCCCAAATTTTGGGAGGGGGTTGGGCACTAAAAACGCTCAAAATCTAAAAGCGGTAAACGCTAAAAAGTGCTGTTTTACGGTCGATTATGGCAATGTTTGTGTCTGAAATTGTAAAAAAAATCGCCAAAAATCGCTAATTTTATCGGGATAAATTTGATAAATTTATCGGCGGCCGATACCGATTTGGCGGATTTCCGATACGATTTTTTGGGCGGTGTGTAACAAAAGTATACTTACCGAGTTTTAGAAATTTGAGCTAGGCACAACACTGACTGAAATGACGTAATTTCCCCTAATACAGTTGGTTAGTTTTGAAGCAGCAAAAGGTATGTGTGATCTGAAATTTTAATGAAATATGAGAGAAAATGGTGTCAACCAAAAGATCGGAATGTGAAGTGAACCAGAAAAACTATTCAAGTTCGCATGCACAACTGCACCAGTATTGGATTTTTTAATTGAAAATTTCAAAAACTGGCCAAGAGACCTCTACGCAAACAGAGCAATTGTTTCAGATTGATCCACTCATTGAGCAGTTTCATTATGTGCAGTCGCTTGGGAAGAACTTCACGCGTGACATGTCATTTCTGTTTGCAGCTCTCAAGTTGAAGATCACAATTAGCCAAGTTGTAGACAAATTGGGCTATGAACTTGCCAAATATTTAAAGCTGGTTCACTACAACAAAACAGCCAGTGGTTCAAAGCATTTCTATTACTTAACAGTTGATGAAATGCGTGATTACGTGCTGTTCAGAAATCGCAGCCTCTACACAACCAACAACTTCCATCTTAGACTGTCACAAATTTCAAGCCTAACCCACTACATGTACTTGGTGTACTGTCTGGATGACAACACTCCCACCACACAGGCCACGGTGATGTTCATATATAAGCCTACAGCGCGAGACACCGTTTGGAATGAGATGAATGACATACGGCTATCCGGACCACATCTGAATGAAAGACGCTTTGCCTTTAAAAACATTTCAGCCTTCAGCAGACACTTCTTAACAGGCATCACTCCCTATCTGATTGCTCCTGATGGCGAGAAATATATATGGTATCCACAAGAGGAGCAGTTTTTTGAAACAACTTTCCTTTACATAAACCACGCAAACAGCGCAAGGTACTATTGTTTAGTATTGGATTAATTCAGCTCATTCTCAGAGCTAACACACGCTTACACATACTGTACATACGATACAGCGCTAAGTTTAAAGTGGAATCAATATCTGTGTACATTCGTGGCAGCCGCCACGACAGTATATGTATATTTATACAAATTTGTATATGAATAATAGAAAATTAAAATGTAATTAGCAGCAAAATATACTGCAAATAAAATAACATACACTATTGACTTGAGTTTCGCCCCTTCGTCTTGACTCAATTCAATCACCTAAGACAGTCAGGCACTTTAACGCCGTTTATGGTACTGACTAGTGTTCCGACGATATCAAAATTCATCGATATTCGATATCGATATCGATATCGACATTTTCAGTTCAATATCGATCGATATCGATATCGATATCGATATTTATGGTTATGTGAGAAAATTTGAAAATTTGAAAGACCAAACAGCTCTCACTGCTTATCAGTCAAGTACTGATGGAATCAGCGATCTGATATCAGTTTAGTAGCGAATCGCAGAAAAGGTAGTGGCCCTTCTGAAGCCCTTCAATGAAAAGTTTGACCCCTCAGGCCGATGCCCCACCCTCATTAGGCATAGGTCAGACAGAATAACGTATTTTAACTTATTTTAATGACAAAAATATCATGACTTTAGTAAAAAATCGGACTTTTTTTGCTTACCATCCTTTAAACCACCCATCAGTCGGCGGTACCCCGGATTTGAAAATTTACCAATTTACCACCCCTCAGCCGAAATGCTAGTCCATGTCTGCTTCTGCCCCTCCTGCTTCAAGTGTGCCGAGTGAGCAGCTCTTCTGTGTTGCTGCAGACCTTTAAGAATGTAAGCATGATGTCTGAAAGCTGAGAATGCCGAGAAATTGATGTTTCTGAGATCTATTATGCCACTGTTATGTTTTGACTATACCATCGATTTTTTTATTTTTTTCAAAAAAACTGTTTTCTACTGTTCTAGAGATATAAATTTGGTGTCAGTTTTGATTTTTCCCTACTTTACCAAACAAAAAATATCGAAAATATCGATGCGAAATATCGCGATATCGATATCGATATCGATATTGGAAAAAGGGTCGATATATCGACTTTTCGATATCGATATCGATATATCGTCGGAACCCTAGTACTGACACCATATAAGGTGCCGGTACCATATATGGTGCCCCCACGATCGGCGACTGTGGTGGTACCATATATGGTACCCATACCCATAGTCATGGGTGCCGGTACCATATATGGTGACGGTGCCATATACAGTGCCGGTACCATATATGGTACCACTACCATATATGGTATGAAATCCTAACAGAGTGGTACCATATATGGTACTGGTACCAGTACCAATGCGAAGGTAGCGGTACCATATATGGTACCACCACAGGCCCCGAATGTGGGGGTACCCTATATGGTGCCGTTACCATATGGATGCCTACCAAATTCAAACTTTGAATTTGATATGGTATGATATAGTAAAAAGTTGGCGATTTGAATTCGATATGGTATGGTATAGTAGTACTAGCTAATTCAGTTTGAATTTGGTTGGCATGATTTTAGTATGAATTTGGTTGATATGATTTTGGTATGAATTTGGAACAGTAGTGGTAGTTTGATGTGATAATGTCATAAAAGCATTTGGAAATTATGCTCAATCCACCTTTGTTGACTTTTTAGAATCAAAACATGCAGAAAGGATTGGGAATATATTTTGACGCATTTGAAGTGTTATAAATATAGCCAACAAGCTAGTACTAAAATAAAGAAGCCTTACCAAAATCATAATTATGGTTCTAAAATTATCTGGTGAAGGCGCTTGATTTTGATATGGTATGGTATAGTATAGAAGGAGCTGTTTTGAATTTAGTGTGGTATCCTGGTCGAGCAAACCAGGGTTTGGCGCGAATTGTTTACAACAGTTCGGATTTTGCCTAGCCAAATTACGTATGCGCGAACGTAATGCGCCAACTGTTCGCGCCGTTTTGGATTGAAAATCCGAACTGTTGTAATTTCTGAAAATCAGGGAAGAAACAGTTCGCGCGGGCCTTAAATACTTAAATTGTACTTGAATTGAAAATAATACAATCAAAGTTCTCTAAAATTCCGAAAAAAGCGACATCCTTTTTTGCTAAACCCCTCCCCCTCCTGGTGCGTCATCTATGATCGCATTTCAGCTGACCCCCCTCCCCCCTCTAGAACGACGTCGTTTATGGACAGCCCCTTTCAGGTGTATCAGATCTTCAGAGCACGTTTGTCGGTCGCAGTGCGATGCAGAGTTGTTTCTCTCTGTCAAGGGCTGTGTACCATGGCACCTGGCGGTTTATGTTGGAACTGAGGAGCACCTGATTTGCAGAAGCGCAGTGCCCCTTTTAGAAGGGGACTACCTAATGCGAGATATCAAAAACAAAACCTGCTACAAGCACTGTGCAGAACTTAGATGCACAAGATCTGCATATAAGCTACGAAGATCGAACGAAGTTCGAAAGCAGAACCAGCCAATGATTAGGATTGACGAGATGATGGGGGAATATATAAGAACAGCATATCTCAGTTCAGCGCCTGTAAGCGATACATATGTAACGCTGCACAGTGTTAATCGGTGAAAAGCCAGTGCTTGCAGGCAACATACCCAGTATTCCATGCAATATCTGCCCAGAGTCCAACTGCCCTGCTCGGGGAGTTAGGAGGACATCTGGATCTGTGGATCGGGCTCAGTGCGATCGCAATGCTTCATCTGGTTACATTCGCCATAGAAACATGCTATCTGGCTGCTAAGAAAACGCTCTCTCGTGGCTGGGCGGCAAATCTGACCAGGTCAGTTTGGTTGATTTTCTTATAAGAGCATGGCAATATACTGTCAATAATACATGGTAGCAGGGCCACACGTGCAACAGGCGTACTGGGGGTCTGTCCTCCACCGGACTTAGTCCAGCCCCCGATCGGGATCCCCCATCGTTCTCTCATGGCTATCGCCACTTTTCTAGTAGAGAGCAGAAGGGGCATTTTTTCCTAGTAAATGACTCGAAGAAATCACAAAGAAAAATTTATGAACGATTTTTACCGGCAG
>JASANB010005036.1:0-55957 GCA_030248155.1 Sabatieria punctata | reverse complement strand
AGATATAAATATCAGCCAGATCCGTGAGATGGCCCTGCTTGCCCCCTCAAAGCTGACTTTCTCGCAAAATGCATCTTAAGAGTCAGTCTCTGGGCCAATCGAGTTTCACTATTCAGACCCAAAAAATGAAACTTTGACGTGGAGAGCTCAAAGTTGGAGGACTAATACGTATGGATAGGTTATATAACCACCACAAAGGATATCCCGATTCGACGCTCCACGCTCGAGATACACCTACGGCCTTCTGAAAATCGTCCACTTAACTATGGGACCAAAATTTCAAAATCGAATTTCTAGCGCACTAATCAGTGTTGGGACTTAAAAATTGGGGCTTTAGAGTAACTTTTAGAGTACATTCAGAATCAACGGTCGAATTCCATTTTCAATGAAAAAAATTTTTTTCGACCCCCTTTGGAGCCCCCTAGCTCGTCTGGAACCCCCCTACGCCGTTTTTTTATTTCAGAATATTGTAGCGCTATCAATTCCCTACAGTTTGGTATAAGCCACATTGGCTGACCCGTGGAAGAAAATGGTGAAATATGGCTTCAAAGTTGAAAAATCCACAAATTTTTAGTTTTGGTACTGCACCAACAGTGGGGGTCTAGGGGGTCTTCATTGAAAATGGAATTCGACCATTGATTCTGAAAGTACTCTAAAAGCTACCTAAACCCCCAATTTTTAAGTCCCAACACTAATTAGTGTGCTAGAAACTCCACCAGGAAAATTTCGTGCAGTACCAAAACTAAAAATTTGTGGATTTTTCAACTTTGAAGCCATATTTCACCACTTTCTTACTTTCTTCCACGGGTCAGCCAATGTGGCTTATACCAAACTGTAGGGAATTGATAGCGCTACAATATTCTGAAATAAAAAAACGGTGTAGGGGGGTTCCAGACGAGCTAGGGGGCTCCAAAGGGGGTCGAAAAAATTTTTGTCATTGAAAATGGAATTCTGAAAGTACTCTAAAAGTTCCCCAATTTTTAAGTCCCAACACTGATTAGTGCGCTAGAAATTCGATTTTGAAATTTTGGTTCCATAGTTAAGCGGACCGATTTTCAGAAGGCCGTATCTCGAGCGTGGAGCGTCGAATCGGGATGTCCTTTGCGGTGGTTATATAACCTATCCATACGTATTAGTCGTCCAACTTTGAGCCCTCCACGCTAAAGTTTCATTTTTGGGGTCTGAATATGGCAAAGGACCAAGACTCGATCGGTTCAGACAGTCAGGGAAATAACAACATATATGGTATCAGTACACATATATGGAAACGGTACCATATATGGTACCGGTTCACCTTCAAGTGGTACCATATATGGTACCACTTCCTTATATGGTACTGGTACCATATATGGTACCGGTACCATATATGGGACCCCTTCGAAAGAGGCCTAAGGTGGTAGCATCTATGGTACCGGTACCATCTATGGAAACGGTACCATATATGGAACCGGTACCAGATATTGTAACAGGTACCATATATGGTACCCCTTCGATCAAATCATAAGGGGTACCATATATGGTACCGGTACCACATATGGTACCCTTTCGATCGAGGCCTCAGGTGGTACCATATATGGTACCGGTACCAGGGCTGTTGGGTCGGTTTTTTTCCTCGGTTTTTTTCGTTTTTTTCCGGAAAAAAACCGGTTTTTTTCCTAGGGGCTCGGAAAAAAACTAAAATGCGGAAAAAAACTCAAGTAAGTTTTTAAAGGAAATAGACACAATAACTGGTTAAATTCGCTTCCAACGCTTTGAATTTACGTTAATAGAAGCCTTACAAGCATTTCCATGGCATAACTTAGCTGTTTTTCGCAAAAAATACCGGTACCATTTTCAGGCAACTTTTATTATTGTATTTTTGATGTTTTAAAATCAAATTACTACACTAAAACATGAAATTAGTGCATTTTATAATAAGACTCACGCTATTTCGGTGAATTCTGCAATAAAAAGCTATTGTTAAAAATTTTTTTCTGTCATCTCGGAAAATAACTTTTGGAAAAAAACCGGAAAAAAACCGGAAAAAAACCGGCTTGAGTTTTTTTCCGGAAAACAAACAGCCCTGACCGGTACCATATATGGAAACGGTACCATATATGGAAACGGTACCATATATGGTACCGGTACCATATATGGTACCCCTTCGATCTAGGCAGCACGTGGTACCATTTCTGGTACCGGTACCATATATGGTACCGGTCCCATATATGCAAACGTGACCATATATGGAAAAGGTACCATAAATGGTACCCATTCTCTAGAGTCCTCAGGTGGTACCATATATGGTACCGGTACCATATATGGAAACGGTACCATATATGGAAACGGTACCATATATGGTACCGGTACCATATATGGAACCCCTTCGATCGAGGCCTCAGGTGGTCCCATCTGTGGTCCCGGTACCATCTAGGGAAACGGTACCATAGATGGAAACGGTACCATATCTGGGACCGGTACCATATATGGTACCCTTTCGATCGAGGCCTCAGGTGGTACCATATGGTAAACGGTACCATATATGGTACCCTTTCGATCGAGGCCTCAGGCATACATGTAACAGGGGGGTCTGCCCCCCCCACCCGACTTAGGCCAGACCCCGCCTGGATAGGGACCTCCCTCGAGACCGAGACGATTTTTCCGACCCCCTCCGATTTCTCTGGCAAGTAATTTTTGAGCAAATTTTTGCGATTTTTTGCAATTTCAGACACAAAAATTACCAAAATCGCCGGTAAAACAGCACTTTCTAGCTGTATTTCAGCCCAAATTAGCGATTTTTGGCCCAAAAATTGCGATTTTTTTCCATTTTTGAGCGTTTTTTAGTGCCGGACCCCCTTCCCAAAATTTTGGCTCAGACCCCCCTGGCCGGCGCCAGACCCCCAACTCCCCCTCCCCGTTCGGCTGATGATCTGTTACATGTATGGCCTGAGGTGGTACCATATGGTACCACCTGAGGCCTCGATCGAAAAGGGTTCCATATATGGTACCGGTACCATATATGGTACCGTTTCCATATATGGTACCCGTTTCCATATATGGTACCGGTACCATATATGGTACCACCTGAGGCCTCGATCGAAAGGGTACCATATATGGTACCTGTACCAAATATGGTACCGTTTCCATATATGGTACCGTTTCCATATATGGTACCGGTACCATATATGGTACCACCTGAGGCCTCGATCGAAAGGGTACCATATATGGTGCCGGTACCATATATGGTACCGTTTTCCATATATGGTACCGTTTCCATATATGGTACCGGTACCATATATGGTACCACCTGAGGCCTCGATCGAATGGGTACCATATATGGTACCGTTTCCATATATGGTACCGTTTCCATATATGGTACCGGTACCATATATGGTACCACCTGAGGCCTCGATCGAAAGGGTACCATATATGGTACCGGTACCATATATGGTACCCCTTATGATTAGATCGGAAGGGGTACCATATATGGTACCTGTTACCATATATGGTACCGGTTCCATATATGGTACCGTTTCCATATATGGTACCGGTACCATATATGGTACCACCTGAGGCCTCGATCGAAGGGGTACCATATATGGTACCGGTACCATATATGGTACCAGTACCATATAAGGAAGTGGTACCATATATGGTACCACGTGAAGGTGTACCGGTACCATATATGGTACCGTTTCCATATATGTGTACTGATACCATATATGTTGTTATTTCCCTGACTGTCAGAGACTGACTCTTAATTAGCCATTCAAAATGTGAGTTCCATCTGTTGTTTATGCTATTACATACGTTAAGTGTTACCTTACATTGTGTTACACCATATTTATTGTTCACATTTTCTTGATAGCTAAAAGTTTTTAACTAGTCACCGTCAGCATTCTCCAGTTTTCCAGTCGTCTCCTCTGATCGAGAATAATTTTCGACAGTTGCTGTGTGGGGTGGTCTTTGTGTTTATCACTAAGTAAACATGCACCACATATGGTTTTTTGACAGCTCCTTTTCTTGCACAGCCAAACATCACGGGCACTGTGAATGGACCTTGGACACTCATAACAATAACCTGATGGCCTACAAAGGTCTTTCACAAAGATTCGAAAACATAATGACAAATACTTGTAATTTACAAGTTAGACGGAGTTTTTGACTTTGTTTCATCCAATGAGTCTGCCAATCCCCCGCGCGGGACAGGATTTTCACAAAGACACTCCACACATAGTATTGGGTCACCTTCTATAAAAGGAAGTGTCGTTTAAAAAATAATGTAATAGAACATAATTGATATCTGTAAAAATCTACCGGAAACGTGCAGAAGCATAACACATTGTTTGCAAATTGGATGAGCACATTCTAAGTATTTTTCAGTTCCTTTTTTTATAAACTGTTGGCAATTTACACAGACCAGAACTTGGTTAGAACTGGAACCATCATTGAAATCACTGGAACTGGCCATAATAGAGAACGTCTACAGCATACAACTGCCAAAGCTATCTTTCCAACACTCCTCTCTTGATTCACAATATAATAGAAACTACAGACGCATCACTGACTCACTCACTCAATGCATTATTTGCTTGAATCACTAGAACACGAATACTACTACCACTACAGATTGTTACGTTCTTGGCTTGTTGTTGTTGTTGTAACATGTCAATTTTCTTTGGCTATCAATGCTACATCATTTAATCGAAAATTAGCCGCACCTCGCATCTGTGACAGAAGTTTGAACATTTTTTGAAAAAATCCAGTTGTACTCAACGGAAATTTCGTAGCTTCTGGAGAACATTTCGCTAATCAAGTATGATCTGGATCACAAAATGAAAGCCCATTCTAACAGCTACAAAGTGAAATGCACCTCGAAACTCTAGAATAAGAAACGAGTGAATGGTGATCGTTCAAATCGAGGTGTAAAGATGGCCCAAAAACTGGTTACCCACCCAATTTTGGGAGGAGGCCCATTCCCCCCCCACCCGGCGCTGCCGCGGCCGGATTACGGTATGCGCTATCTGCTCTATGTTTGGTGTGAAAATATATTTTTCTTCCTCTCCGCTGAGGTTTTTGAGAGGTCAGAAATGATTTTATATTTGGAAAGTGAGTCTCTAGGAGTTCTTTTATGTTTCTAAAACAGGCTCTCCAGAGCGTGCCTATACTGATGCGTCCATCTAGGGGTATTTTTATGTTTTTAAAACAGGGCCTCTGGAGCGTTCCTATACCGATGCGTCCCTAGGGGTATTTTTATGCTTTTAAAACAGGGCCTCTGGAGCGTTCCTATACCGATGCGTCCCCTAGGGGTATTTTTATGTTTTTAAAACAGGGCCTCTGGAGCGTTCCTATACCGATGCGTCCCCTAGGGGTATTTTTATGTTTTTAAAACAGGCCCTCCAGAGCGTGCCTATACTGATGCGTCTCTAGGGGTACTTTTATGTTTGGAAAATTGTCAGGCCCAGACCCAACCCAGGCCTCCAAAAGTCGGTGACGGTAAATACGTAGCTTTTACTACCACTTCTCTGTGAAGTCGTTTAAACTTCGCGCGCTTTGTGTTGTTTCACATGCAGCAATATTACAGTAACCCGCCGCGGCAGCGCCGGGTGGGGGGGGAATGGGCCGGGAATCCCCAATTTTGAGGGGTGCAGCTCCGGTTCTAAGGGGTCGCTGATGTTCGAACATCCGCCGTTTGTGTTCGTTTATCTATTTTAACATATTTTGATACTAGCCAGCATACATGATCTAGGGGGATTACTGTACTAAGGCCAAATCCCACCTCACCCTCCCGTTACTGTGTAGTATCAGCTTCATCAGTACTAATAAACTGGCTCAGAAAGCACTAATTTTTAGCCTAAAATTCGCTTGAAAAGCCTTTCGCAACCGAATTTGGCGTTTCCACTGCTGATATTGAAGAGAAATCGGTGTTTTTGGAAGCCCTTTTTTTCATTTTTTTGCTTGTTTTTAGCTCTAAAACGCTATTTGGCAGCTTCAAATAGTGATTTTTAGCGTCCTTACTGAAAAAAACGTGCTAAAAACTAGGGTTCCGACGATATATCGATATCGATATCGAAAAGTCGATATATCGACCCTTTTTCCAATATCGATATCGATATCGATATCGCGATATTTCGCATCGATATTTTCGATATTTTTGTGTGCGGAGAAGTAGGAAAAAACAAAAACCAGTTTTTCCTGCACAACTAAAAATCGATGGTATAGTCAAAACCTAACAGTGGCATGATAGTCTTCAGAAACATCAATTTCTCGGTACTCTCAGCATTTAGACAGCAACGCTTAGGTTCTTAAACGTCTGCCTGCAGCAACACTGAAGAGCTGCTCACTCCGCAGACTTGAAGCAGCAGGGCAGAAGCAGACATGGACTAGCATTTTGGCTGAGGGGTGGCAAATTTTCAAATCCTGAGGGGGTACCGCGGGGCTGATGGGTGGTTGAAAGGATCGCCAGGAAAAAAGTCGGATTTTTACTAAAGTCAAGCTTTTTGGCTTATTTGTCATTAAAATAAGTTAAAATACGCTATTCTGTCTAAGCTCATTTTTGCCTAATGAGGGTGGGGCATCGGCCAGAGAGGTCAACCGTTTCATTGAAGGGCTTCAGAAGGGCCACTACTTTTCTGCAATTCCCTACTTAATTGATATCAGATCGCTGATTGCATCAGTGCTTGTGACTGATAAGCAGTGAGAGCAGTTTGCTCTTTTAAATTTTCACATTTTCTTGTTTAACTAGAAATATCGATATCGATATCGATCGATATTGAGCTGAAAATATCGATATCGATATCGAATATCGACAAGTTTTGATATCGTCGGAACACTACTAAAAACGCATTTCCAGGCGTTTTGGAGCTTTTTGAAATTTGGGACCCCCTCGACCCCCACCTGACGAAACCCCTACCCCCTCCCCCAGGACGGCCCGGAGCTGTTACATTATGCCAGCCGGTATCTCGAAGAAATGTTGCTTAGGGTAGCCACACACCACATACAGTCATGTCTCGTTAATCCGGACAAACTGGGACCGGCAAATTTTGTCCGGATTAGCGAATCAAAGCTAAAACACTGATTTTCGGCTAAAAGGCCTAAATGGCAGCTTTTTGTTGGCTGCATATCAGATTCTGCAGCTGCACCTCCTAATTAAAACCGAAAAAATTAATTCAGCTGATTATAGCTCCTAAAAAGGCAAAAATAATTACATTTTGACTCATCGAAAAGCATTATTCAATTGAAAATTCACACCTGAATTGAGAAATTGCGCATGGATTTTGTCTAAATTATCCAAATCCGAATTAACGAATCACTTTACCATACAAATTTAGAAGTTGGGACCTAAAATGTTCTGTCCGGATTAACGAGTCATATAACATGGGCAAAAATTGTGACCTGGCAAAATCTTGTCCGGAAGGCGAACTAACGAGGTCCGGATTAACGAGACATGACTGTATGGGACATACATGTAACAGGTCACCCGCCGATGGGGGGAGGGGGGTTGGGAGGGGGTCTGGCGCCGGCCGGGGGGGGTCTGAGCCAAAATTTTGGGGAGGGGGGTGGGCACTAAAAAACGCTCAAAAATCGAAAAAATCGCAATTTTTTGGCTAAAAATTGCCAAAAATCGCTAATTTGGGCTGAAATACAGCTAAAAAGTGCTGTTTTGCAGGCGATTTTGGCAATTTTTGTGTGTGAAATTGTAAAAAAATTGCAAAAATTTGCTCGAAAATTTAATTGCCATAAAAATAGGAGGGGGGGTCGGTGAAATCGTCTCGGGGGGGGGGGGGCATCCAGGGGGTCTTGCCTATTTCGGGTGGGGGGCAGACCCCCCCAGACCCCCCCTGTTACATGTATGGTATGGGATTACGCTAGGAGTTACAGTACGGTGTCGCCGGTATAGATTAAGGTTTGCTTTGAAAATATAAATTTTCAGCAAGGTAGGTGTATAACAATTCTTCATGCATTTCATTCATAACACCCGACTAGAAAGACCGACAGATATCACATAAAGGCCAAACTTAACGTCAAACAACAAACAACAGATGGCATAGACTCTATACCATACATACATGTAACAGGGGGTCTGGGGGTCTGCACCCACCCAACTCAAGCCAGACCCCCTCCGAGACGATTTTTTGCGACTCCCCCTCCGCTTTTTCTGGCAAGTAATTTTTTGAGCAATGTTTTGCGATTTTTTGCAATTTCAGACACAAAAATGGCCAAAATCGCCTGTAAACAGCACTTTTTAGCTGAACTTCAGCCCAAATTAGCGGTTTTTGACGATCTCTAGCCGAAAAATGGCGATTTTTTCAATTTTTGAGCGTTTTTCGTGCCCAAGCCACCCTCCCAAAATTTGGACTCAGACCCTGCCGGCGCCAGACCCCTCAACCCTCTCCCCCTTCGGCGGATGGCCTGTTACATGTATGCTCTATACCCTCCAGAAAAAACGGTTATTAAGTTTTAGACTGAGCGCTTAGCCAGTGAGGGTAGAGATCGAGCGGAAATTCAAAGATCTTCAGACATCTCTTATCCAGCCAAACCGACGCAATATCTGTTTCAAGGAGTCATAATTGACTGGAGGCATGTAATTGGCCACCTTCTTACGCTTCCACCACCTGCCTTTCTTTGCCTCTGCGCTGCCCAACTTTGTGAACTCGTAGAGATAATGCTCCAGACGGATAAACCTGAAACTAAGAGCCGTTTTTTTAGGAAAATCATGCGGGTCCCCCATTCTAAGGGCGGAACATGACATCTTTACCTATACTTTTTATGTGATGAACCGATAGGCCTTCGGTAGAAAACACCACCACTGCGCTATTTTTGCTCCCCGATACCGCCGGCGGTATTTACGGCCAAAAAATGTTTGTTTGTTTGTTTGTTTGTTTGTTTGTTTGTTTGTTTGTTTGTTTGTTTGTTTGTTTGTTTGTTTGTTTATGAGTTCCACTGTCCTTTCGGACAGCTCAGGACACCCCTCGCTCTTTCCAGAGTCCTTCAACGGGGTAGCCCTGTCTACAAACAACCCTCCCCTTTGCTGCTATTAGGTGCAACGGCAGTGCCGGTTCGGTTCCCATTTACCTACTGGCCATCAGCGGCTTTCGGCGGTCTGGGTTGGGCTTTACGTCGACTACTTCCAGTCGCTTCGACCGGTTTCGAACCCACAAACAACCGCTCTCACGAATGCCGGGGCCGCCGTGACACACGGGATAGCGTAAACTACCCGTGGCCAAGACGCGACTTGGACTGTGACTTGGACTTGTATGTGATTTTGGACATTTTCTACTCATGGAACAGCGTAGTTGAACCGATTGGGCTCACATTTTCTGTATAGATTATGCTTATACCATACCGATTGTGCGGGCAAAATTTGGATCTGATCAATTCAGGCTGACATGAATAGCGTCGATTTTTTTAGAAAGGGGTATTTTAGAAAGTCGAAAAAATCTTTTTGCGCTAAACTTAGGATTTTACCCATACTTCTAAGGTAGATAGAACTGGCTCTTAACTTTATACTAGAGGAAAGACCACAGATAAGTGTAGTCTGACTTACTTTGGTGGTGTTTTGCCCAAGAAGGGGTTGAAGGCAAGCAGATCGCTGGTGACAGGGTCGTTCTGTAGCATTTTGGCTACCAAATGGACCAACCACGGGTTGTACTGGTAATTCTATAACGGAACCTTTTTAACTGTACGAAGAGGAAGGGGGGTCTGAGCTCAAATTCTAGAGAGGGGGTTTGACACTCAAAAATCCTAATTTAACGGATAAAAATCGCTCATTTTTGGGCTCAACTACAGCTAAAAAGTGCTGTTTTACCAGCTATTTTGGCAATGTTAGTGTCTGAAATTCTAAAAAATCGCAAAAATTCGCTAAAAATTATTTTCCACACAGAAGAATCGGAGAAGGGGTTCGGAAAAATCGTCTCGTGGGGGTGATCAAGGGGATCGGCCTAAATCTGCTGGCGACAGACCCCCTGTTGCATGTAAAAATAAGAGGTACCTGGAAAGCAGCGAACCACATGAGCCAATCGAGTCTGTAATGGAACGGAGAGATCTGACAAGGCCGACGCGTCACATTTCCCGGTTTGCACTGGAATTCGTATTCTAACCACTCTGCACCCGGATCGTTAGGATTTGTGGCTGAGGTGCCTTGCATTATAACTTCTGTCCGCTCTTTCGTCACACTAAAATCATACATGTAACCGGCCATTTTCCTATGGTGGATTGGGATAGAGATGTTCCTTTTCCAGAAAAAATGTCCGCCGGAAAATTTCCATAATATTTCTATTTTTAAAAATTATTAAAAACGTTAGAAACGGACTCCTTGAGGGTCTTATTAGTTCTACACAGCTTGTTATGCTTTTCTCTGTGCATTAGGATCTTTTACAATAAACAAAGTTTAATTCAAACCAGATGAAAGATTTCCACTGAGAAATGACTGTATTTCAAGACATAGAGCTGAATCTAGTAAACGTAATCAAAAGAAATTGCAACTAGAAGGTGCGAAGTGGTATTGGGTGCATTGGGGTGTGTTCCTGATCTAGGGTACTGGAGTTTTTGTTCCCCATCCTGATCAGGACCTTAGGAATGTTCAATCCATTATTAGCCTCATGTATGAAGCCGTTTTTGCGTTGGGGTCGGATACTAAGAGAAACATTGATGGAGCATGTATTTCAGTTTGGGCGCGGTACTTTGTCCTCAAAAACACACAGTTAGGAACAGAAGAAATTAAGCTTCACCCAATACGGAAATACAGCCAGAAATAGCCCTAATTAAAACTTCTTAGATCGCATTAAAAGCGAGGAATGCATCAGATTAACTAAGAAACTCGAATGAATATTTTTCTTTTTTTCCAACCCATTCGGAAATTTTCCTTTTTTCTGTTGCAAAATTTGCATGGAACATCACCAGTTTGGGTTCGACGCCAACCGGGAGGTCTAAGCCATACACTTACGACTCTGGTCTGACTCAGTGTCTGGCGCAGCGCACCTAATACGGTATGCGGGGCCAGCCAAACGTCGCCCGGGGTGGGGGTTTACTCCTCGCCGGCCAGTAATACCACACTAAACAGACCATACCACTTCCCATTCCGAAGAGAAAATTTTTTTGCGCTTTTAGGGCAAAATAGGCGTTTTTTTGGACTTTTTTTGTGACATGGTCAGAACTAGAAGAACTATGATAAAACTTGGTGTCTGATATTCGGTGTTTATGGGAAGGGAAAGGGATATGGCTTCTACAATGTAGCTCCAGTCAAACCGAAGAACATCATAAACTGTGGAATAGAGATAAAAACGCATAAACACCGGTAAAAATCTGTTTTGAGTTTGTTTGTTTTTGAGTTCCACTGTCCTTTCGGACAGCTCAGGACCCCTGCGCTCTTTTTAGAGCCCTTCAAATGTGTTCAATAATGTAAAAAAGAGCGCTGACGGGGTGCAGACAGACACATCTGACAAGCTCTGGTTTACAGGCAATTTTAGTGTCTGACTAAAAACATCCAAAAAGTTTCAATTGCTCCAAAATTGCTTGCCCGAAAAATCGGAGTGGGGTGGAAAAAAGAATCCGGCGGAGGAAGGGAGGGGTCTGGCCCAAGTCGGTGGAGAGACCCCTCTTACATCATGACGTGAGAAGATAGATAGATGAGAGGTTACCTGCCGAAAGCACCGTAAGTGTTGACGAGACGCAAAGGATCGAAGCTGGTGTTCATAACCTGGCGGGTGGAGAGAATGTTCTGCACCACCGGAACACTCAAGTACGCCAACAGAGCAAACAGCATAAAGTTGTTCACCTTTCTCACGTAGAACCCTGCAACACTTTCACGTTTTGCTTCATATTATCGTCTAACCTCATAATCCCATCAGTTAAAAAAGGACAAAAACCAACTCGATTAACACTGTGAAGCTGAAGAGAAAGTGTGGTAATGGTAAGAGAAAGCTCGTGAACCTCGGATTTTGCTTTCATACGATTAAAAAGTTGTACAGCAGTTGTAATGCGTCGTGAAAATGCAGATGCCTGTTTATGAGGGAAATTGGTATGAAAAACGCTCTGCTAGACGCAGAAAACCAGTTAGTTCACTGTTCAATTTAGCGAGTTGTTCCATTTATCCAGCTTCCACTATCTTATCTAACTGAGTTTAAGATTATCAAAATTTGTTGGCAACCGAAAACACTAGCCATTTACGAATGAATATACAAGCAGTTTCGTTCAAGACATGTATATAGAAGGCGGGCATACATGTAACAGGCCATCCGCCGAAGGGGAGGGGGATTGGGGTCTGGCGCCGGCCGGGGGTGCCTAAGCCCATGCCCAAATTTTGGGAGGAGGTTGGACACTAAAAACGCACAAAAATCGCTAATTTGGCCTCAAATACAGCTAGAAAGTGCAGTTTTACCGGCCATTTTGTCAATTTTTGTGTCGGAAACTGCAAAAAATCGCAAAAATTACTTGCCAGAAATAGGAGGGGCGTCGGAAAAATCGGGGAGGGGGATCTGGCCTAAGTCGGGTGGGGGCAGACCCTCTGGTACCAGACATGGCTTAGCATTTCGGCTGACGGGGGTAGAATTTTCAATTCCTGAGGGGCTGAGGGGGTGGCAAGCCAAGTTTTTTGGCTTATTTTTCATTAAAATAAGCCATTCTGAGCTCATTTACACCAAACCCAGGCATATTTTTATCATAATTTTCTATACAAAATTCTTCCAAAAAAATTGCTGAGGGGGTAGCGGCCGGTTGAGGGGGGAGGTCAGAGCCTGAGGGGGTTAACCCCTCTTTGCCCGTGTCTGCCTGTTATACGTATTACATAAGGTTTTATAATTTTGCACGAATCACCTATTACAGCTTACCGAGAGGCCTGGCCTCGACTTTTTCATTCTGCAGTTTCTGCACCTGTTCACCAAGATCGGATGAGAAGAGAAAGGAAAGGAACCGGTCATCCAGACAACACAGACTCGGCAGCATTGTGAGATGGTTGAGAAAACTCAGATTGCCACTCACTATTATGGCCCCCTGAATCACACTCAGCCAATCACCCCACCAATACATCGCTCAACTTGCTCTTACCATAAACCCGATTTGTACCAATCCTCCCGCGATCACAACCATTCGAACAGGTATAATGAGCATAAACGGAGCGATCAGCTCTACAAAGTGGTTGACCAGAACTTCTATTTTATGGAAAACAGACGGGCTCTGGTGCATAAAGTAAGCGCTGGGGTTGGGAACCGGCTGCGTTTGGTAATGGTAGTCCATACAGGCCAGGTCGTGCCAGCACTGGTCCCCTCTGATCTTTATCAGACCCTAAATTGATTGGCCTAGGTAAGCTAACAAAATAAAAACCATACAGCTCCAATCATAATCCGAAAAATCAGCCACCGATATCCATAGACCACCACCCAGGGCGGCGGCGTGTGTTTGGGCAGTTGCGTCCACGAGAACAAAGGACAAAACCAGATGGCCAGAAATCCAGTCTCCAGCAGTTGCGACTCCCAGCCTACAAAAATTTGCATAAATCGGTACACCTGTCTAACAAGCAATTTTGTACGCGTGGAACGGGTCAGCGCCAACTGTGAGTGATAAAAAGACTTGCTAGGTACAGTAAATAACTAGAAACTCGATTTACCACGCCAACAATGCCGAGACCCGATCCACACAATTTTATACACTCACCAAAGGAATACCAACGTTGCCCAACATTTACGATGGAATGATAGAGCAGCCACAACACTGTCATAACTATCATATTAGCTGCACCAGTCACCAACACTAGCAATGACAGAGCCAAACCGGCGTAAGCCAATGCATTGAGATAGAACTGAAAACAACTGCATACTGTACATGGAACCCTAGTCCAGACTGTGGAGGGGTATGGGATACGGGATTTTGCCTGCTAGGTAAGACTGGGAGTAGATAAAACGGGTACAAAATTTCACAAATAAAAACGCAGTTGGAAGCCGGATTACGTATCTGGCAGACATGGGCTAGCATTTCGGCTGAGGGGTTGGGTACAACTCATCAAAAATCAACTGGTCGACTACATCGTCATTCGACCAATTGAACATTCGACAAGCTGATCGTTCGACGAAATGTAGTCCAGACATGGGCTAGCATTTCGGCTGAGGGGGGGGGTAGAATTTTCAATTCCGGAGGGGGGGCTGAGGGGGGGTAGGAGCGGCTGAGGGGGGGGCTGAGGGGGTGGTAAGCCAAAAAGTCCGATTTTTTTGCTAAAATCAAGGTTTTTTGGCTTTTTTTCGTTAAAATAAGCTAAAATAAGCTATTCTGAGCTCATTTACACCTAATCCAGGCATATTTTTATCATAATTTTCTATACAAAATTCTTCCAAAAAATTCCTGAGGGGGGGGTAGCGGCTGGCTGAGGGGGGTAGGTCAGAGCCTGAGGGGGGGCCAACCCCCCCTCAGCCCCCCCCCCCCCCCTTTGCCCATGTCTGATGTAGTCGACCAGTTGTTTTTCGATCTGTTGGATTCCATCGTATCCCCGGCAGAGGGGTGATAAACCCTGAGGGGGCTGAGCGGCGGGTGAAGGGGGTTGAGGGGATGGGAACCAAAAAGTCCAATTTTTGCCAAAATCAAGGTTTTAGGCTTATTTTTCAACAAAATAGCTTGGACTAAAGTATTTTCCGGATCGGGCTAGTTCCAAACTTTGAAAAGCCTCTTCACAAGTCGGCGGGAGATTACAAGAATAGAGATAAGTTATTTCGATCGGGTTAGGTGTAGCTGGGGGGTCAGAAATGGACTATACATTAATTTATTAACTTTCTTATGGCTATACGACTCCGGAACGTGCCCTATACTGATGCGTACCCCTAGGGGTATTTTTATATTTGGAAAACAGGCCCTCCGGACCGTGCCCCATACTGATGCGTCCCCCTAGGGGTATTTTTATGTTATTAAAACAGGCCCCCCGCAGCGTGCCCTATACTGATGCGTCCCCTAGGGGTATTTTTATGTTTTTAAAACAGGCCCTCCAGAGCGTGCCTATACTGATGCGTCCCCCTAGGGGTATTTTTGTATTTGGAAAACCGGCCATCCGGAGCGTACCTATACTGATGCGCCCCTAGGGGTATTTTTACATTTGGAAAACAGGCCATCAGGAGCGTGCCTATACTGATGCGTCTCTAGGGGTACTTTTATTTGGCAAAACAGGCCCCCCGGGGCGTGCCCTATGCTCATTTAGTGATCATTAGACTCGCCAGACGAAGGGCTTTCAAATGATATACGACATGACCATTTTGGACGAGACGATTTTGAAATTTTGGAATTTTGCCAAAAAAATTATCGATAATCGATATTTATCGATAGAAATCATTAATTTATAATTAATTATGATCATTAAACCCATTAGTTTTTGTTTGGGATCGGTTCCTGATTCCCCCCAGCTACACCTGATCCTTTCGATCTTACATCAGTCTGCTCTGCCGGCACAAACCAGAGAAGGGTTGGCACGGTGCCAACCTTAGCCCAGACGTCTTTCTTAGAGCCGAGTCTTGTCTCTACATCTTGGAGGAACAGATCCACCGGCAACAGACCATTTCTTCCCAAAAGCGCTTCATTCTGACTCAATGCCACCAAGAACGCTACGTCTGTAGAAAAAGAACACTCAACTCTACTATTTATAAAAATTAGTATTAGCAGCAGACGCAAAACTATTTACGCCAACAGAATTTTCTAAACAAAAAAACGTACGATAAACAAAGGCTAAAGCTCGTAGAAAGACGATGCGCGTCAGCCAGTAAGTTCCTCCTTGAAGCGAAGTCATCTTTTCACAGTCTACTCATTTGCCTTTTCAGATCTGTTAATAAAAAAGAGAAAATGAAAATCTAATAGTGCATAAATAGAGTGCGGGAGATTTAAAAATAGAGCAGAAACTTAGTAGAGAAGGCGAAATTAAGCAGATCATAAATGGACCAAAAAAATCTATTCTACTGCAGCAACAGAACTGGTCATGCGCCTAAGAATGGATGGGTCTATGATCTTATACTTTTAAGGTCAAAATCGGCGGTTGAGTACCAAATTGTTTTTTATATTTAAAAATTTCTAAATTTCAATATTGCTCGAAATCGCTTAAAATCGTGAGTTTAGCTGATAATCCATAACCAATTATCAAAGAGAACTAAAAGCCGCTGTCTTAGTAATATTTATATCTGAGACCTGTCAGCTTCGGCTTCCAACTAAGACTTAAAGTCCATCATGTGGTTGGTGGGGGAAATAGTTATCAGTGCACGCGGACGAAGTCGGAAATAGATGCGACAGAGCATAACAAAGCCTGAGTCAGGGACGCGTTTTCTGCTGAAGACACAATCTTTGTTTAGAAGACTGATCCACATATACTCATTATTCATTCAAGCATTGAATGCACATTAATTGTATAAATTCAATAATGATCAGAGTAAAATTTCTATCTAATTAATTACTGCATTATTTTCCGGAGTGCACTAATGAATAGAAACTGCACTGCACTGCACTACCGTATAGGGGCCGCCGTCCATAAACGACGTCGCTCCAAAATCCCGATTTTTCGTTGCCCCTCCCCAAAAATCGCCTTGCGTCGTTTCTTGCCCCCCCCCCCCTATGGCGACGTCGTTTTCGGTTTACCCCCTCCCCGATAATAGGGCAGTACATACAGTACTGTAACGATTTCTTGTTACCATACAGCGCAATCAATTGACTAAATCCTACAACACAACCACTCTGGGAAGCTTTTCTGTATGTAGAAACGTTTGACAGAATGTGCATAAATCGAAAATAATGCAATTCAAGTATTCTAAAATTTCGAAAAGAGCGACGTCGTTTTTTGCTAACCCCTTCCCCCTCCTAGTGCGTCGTCTATCGTCGCATTTCAGCAGACCCCCCTTCTCCCCTCTGGAACGACGTCAGGACTTACATCAGGACCTCTGTGATTGATTTGTCTACTGTTTTTTCTTACAAACAAGGTTTACCACCAGAAATACTTTAATATTGATACGTTCCGTAATATTAACGGCTCACTTCAGAATAAAATATGTATAAAAATACAATAAATACAATAATAATTGTACTACGTGTAAGTATACATGTAAACAATGAGTATTATAAACGGCACAATATGGCAGGCAGCTGTGTTGTTTTGCCAAATTAAATTTTAAAATATCAAGGCTAAAAGTGTTTGGCAGGTGAGATGGGTGAGTGAATAAAAATTAAGGAACCGGTCTGTTTTATGTCTGTCTTTTAACTGTCTTCATTCTGGTCTGTCCAAAAATATTTGACAGCACGTCTCTCAACTACTAGTACTTGTAGTATGAAAAACGTAAGACAGTCTTTTTCAACTACTGTTGTTTGGGTATGGAATTTTCAGGAATTGGTTCGGTATGGGTATGTATTTTTCGGCATACATACCCAGAATAGGAATCGGTTTCGAATGTGTAGGTATTGGAAAATACCGGTTTACCGGTATTCGAAAAAATACCGTTATACCGGTATTTTTTCTGTATTTTCTGTAAAAGTTTTGCAAAGCCGAAGTACTGAATTTCCAGTCAAATAAGGTATTTCCAAGGTCAGAGGCTAGGAAATTTATAAGCAATGGGATTTATAGTTTTTAACAATTACCTGAAGCCATTTTAGTTGTATACATTCGAGTGAAAATCGTTTCTATAAATAATTTGGGCTAAGAGAAATGTTTCCATGTGTGCCAGTGTACATACATTCAGTACAGAGACCCAAGTGACAAAACGAAACTACTGTACATAGGTACGTACAGATTTGATTAATACGGAGCAGCATGTGTTAACGGTATTAGCGCTTTCTAAATAACAAAGCAACTTTGTTGGATTACTAGTACAGGGATAGGGTGAGCGGACGAAAAATCATTGAAATTCGATATTTTGGAAGGATATTGTGAATAGAATGAACTTCTGCATGCTCAAAACAGTTCAAGTTACCATGAAAACATTGTGATCATAGTGATTTTTAGATAAAAATTCCATTAAACTGAGTAAAAATACCGATCCCGTATACCGGATACGGGTATTTAGTAGAAAAATACCTGGAATCGGTAGGTATTTATTAGGTATGTATTCCTAAAATACCCAATTTTCCGTATACCCAATCAACAGTGTTCTCAACTGTTAGTCAAAGGTAATTTCTTTCAGTTTCTAAAACCTCTAACTGTTCAAATTCTTTTCTTTGCCGTCTTGGCTGCATACATTTGTTCGGGGGCGCTATTTATAAGCTATCTGGAAACAAGAAAAACTACGGAAAGTTTGGCAAAGGTCAACATGTCCCAGGCTACAAAACTCTGCCTTCAAAGGTTTCTGCTTTATACTCCAAACTTGGTTCCCGATCAGACATCGCTGCGAACTATTCAGCAATGTTTTTCTTTCGGCAATAGCGCCACTGTTTCCAATTCTTCGCAGTCACAACTCGACTGGAGTTTTCCCTCCGCTCTGCTTTTTACCTTCACTCTTATTACAACCATCGGTAATAGTACGTTGTAGCGTCGATTAGGGTTTGGCGCCAATTTCACCTTGCTATTTTAGGCTACGGACATGTTTATCCGGTTACGACCAATGGACAGCTTTTCTGTATATTTTATTCCATATTTGGAATACCTTTGGCCGTACTGTTCTTAGCCAACTGCGGCAAATATATGCAGATGTTGGCACGTAACTGTTGGATGAAAGTCAGAAAAATGTCTCTCAAGTTGTACGGAAAAGAGAATTATAATAAAGCAAACGAAAACTCAGAGCTATCTATGGGATTTATATTCGTTATTACTTTTGTGCTCTATGTAACTCTTGGAGCAACTATGCTTCCCCTATACGAAGGAGACATGCCATTTTTGGAAGCTTTTTACTTTGCTATTATTTCACTTTCGACAATAGGACTGGGCGATATTTATCCTGAGAAGTAAGCAATCGTCTTTATACTGTTATATGACACTATACGTCGCGTCGTTGGCTAACACACAGTTTATACACACACAGTTTATTCTAGTCTATAGCCTACACCATGCAAGCACAGTAAACGGCCGAGAAATAGAAATCAATTAAAACTAGTCGGGTAACAAAACTTAAGCTTGTGCACTACGAAAGAACTAGACAATCGACATAAAACATTTGAGAACTGATCACTCAGTGGTTAGCTCGCTGCCCTGAGTCACGGTGGCCCTATATCAAACCTCCCCGCCCCTTCCAGTTTGACCAATTTGTGTGGATTATGTTTGGGCAAGTATGAACTAACTTTTCAACAAGTTCCAGCCTTCCCGAACTGCTATGACCGGAGTTTTGGGCGCATATTTGAAAAAGTCGACGGTGAATTTTCGTCATTTTAGGTACATTTCAGAAAATAACTCGCTAACCAGCTGCGATACGGAAAAAGTTGAGTGGGGGATTTAAGGCATTTTGAAATAGGTATCGATTGGTGCGCATGCGAAAGTTGTCGTTTTAGAAATGCGCAAACGGCACGCGTTTGAATTTGGGTCGTTAGAGGTAAAAAAATTAGCCAAAAAGACGGCTGGCAACTGGCCAGCCAACTTTGAGGGAGAGCCAACGGTTCTAGGGGGGTATTTTTCTTCAAATATGCGTCGATGGTCATCGTTCGTGGTCTAGTTTATGCTCATGAAATTTTAGTCGGATCGGTGAGATGAATTCCCTTGAATGTAAGCTGACTTTCTCGCAAAATGCATGTTAAACCCCCGTTAATCCATAATGAGAATCATTTTCAATTTTTAGCAATAGCTACATCCTTATTTCGATGCTGTACCTGAGCGTGGGTCTGGCACTGAACACAGTGGCAGTTGACGTCATGTCCCAGTTACTGTTGCTATGGGTATTCGAATTTGAATTGGGTATGGGTATGGGTAGGTGTTTTTTAAAATACCCATACCCGGGTATGGGTATGGGTAGGTATTTTAAAAATACCCGGGTATCGGGTATAAATCGGGTATTTATCATTAAAATCGCGAAATTCCTTAAAAATGCCAAATTTCAATTGGTTTTGCAAAAATAGGTTTTATACCGCTTTTTGGACAACTATTATGTCTCAGTGTAGCTGATGTAGTAGTAACTGTTATAGTTTTGCTTCACAGGAACACTTGTAAATTTTCGAATCCTTTTGTAGATTAACATTGGCAAGAGAATGTAATCGGCTTTCCAGAATAGTATAATTTCTAATAGTTCTTCCTGATTCTGGGTCACCCACCAAAGTTGTATAAAAATTTTAGCTTGCTCTGAATACATCCCAGCATTAAGACCAAGTGCATAGAAACGTTGTAACCTTCTAAATGAAGTCCAACAAATAAACTACATTCACTAGCTTAACAATGGTATATACAGGGTTCGGGCGGCTTTTGGATAGCAAAATTCCCTGAGCTTTCCATGACTTCTCCTTGACCATTGACAAACCAGGGTGAGGAAGCTCCAGCCAGTGTGAGAAAATTCCCGAAAATTTTGCTTTGTAAAACGCATTTAAACGGTATTCAGAGTACAAATTTCTGGTTTAAGTAGTAGTAAAAAGTGAGAAGACCGATTTTCAAAAAGGGTGGTATGTAAAGACCTGACAGGCCCATTTGGCGGCGAGATGTTCCTAGGGCTATCAAATTTTACCCCGACCAGACACCAAATTCCCTGACTTTTCCTTGATTCCCTGACTTTTCCATGACTCCCTGACTTTCCAGGTCCCATACGAACCCTGATTTATCCTCAAAGGGAGCACCCAAAATGGAAGTCCGATTTCTATTAGAAGTAAGCAAGAGGCAAGAAACTTAACTGTATGCACGCAAATGTCTTTTTTATGCAATGTACGTATATTTGTAAAAAGTCAGCTTCAGTTAAATACCATGTTTTATGCATGTCATGTATACAGTATATACTGTGAATTTTGCGGTGAGAGATGAGGTGTGTAACAAAACAACCCAGAGCATTCCTTTCTGAGCCCGCAAACATTTTTCAGTAGGATGTTTTCATAGTCTTTTATGAATAAATTTAAAAGCGCCAAAATACTTAATTATACTATTCTTGAAATAAATTGGGTGGATAACTAACCTTTCGAAACAGTAAAGTGACTGCATGATGCAAGACAAACTTTATTTCTATTTAACACTTCCCTAAGAGAGTTTTAACAGGAATTAACGTGTGTGTTTGCGCGATTTTTTTCTAAAAAATACCCATTCAAATACCCGGTATTTTTCAAAAAATCGGGTATACCCGGGTATGGGTATTTCAAAAAGTACCTGGGTATGGGTATACCCAATTTCAGGTAGTTTTGCTCAAAAATACCCAGTTTCGGGTATGGGTATGGGTATACCCGATCAACAGTAGTCCCAGTATCTCACACAGTTGCACTACTGGGGAAGAAAACTCACAGGAATGGCCAAACTGACAATTTGGATTGGCGAAAAATGGTGAAAAAGGAAACTGAGTGTTCAACTATGCAAGAGTTTTAGCACCACAGTTGATCAAGTGTTGACAGTATTTGCTGAAAAACGAGGAATCGAAGTTCCAAGGTCAGAGGAGATTGACGATATTGTTGAACGAGCTATTGCAGCAATGAAGGAAAATCCAGGTTTTGGAATAAATTTAGCGCAGCTTATTAATTATTGCTGTTTTAGTCAGCTCGGAGCAAATTATCAATAAACAGAAGACAGCGTCTTCAAAACGGTCATCAGTCGTTTCTCTGAAGAGCAACCAATCGAGCACTTCTGTGCAAACTTATTTATTGGACGAATTCCAGTCCGATACCAGCTCATTTATGGAACAATTTCATTCAAAAAAATTGAATGCCTCACATCATACATGTAACGACAACAGGTCATCCGCCGAAGGGTTGGGGGTCTGAGCCCAAATTTTGGGAGGGGGTTTGGCACTAAAAAACGCTCAAAAACTGCAAAAAATCGCAATTTTCGGCTAAGAATCGTCAAAAATCGCTAATTTCGGCTGAAATACAGCTAAAAACTGCTGTTTTACAGGCGATTTTGGCAATTTTTTTGTGTGAAATTGCAAAAAATTGCTCAAAAAATTACTTGCCTGAAAATTGGAGGGGGGGGGGCAAAAAATCGTGTCGGTGGGGGTCCCCATCCGGGGGGGTCTGGCCTAAGTCGGGTGGGGGGCAGACCCCCAGACACTTCGTTACATGTATGTCTCACACAAAAAGCTTATAAAATTCCTCTCCACAATATAGTGGTCATCATACATGCAAGTGGGAACTGGGGAGCTGCCCATCACCCACTGACTACGATCCAACCCCTCCCCCGAAGTCAGTTTTTTTTGTTTTTCACTCTAAACTGAAATGGGCCTAGATTTTTTGAATTTCAGACTCGAAAATTGCTAGTGCAGTTTTTATACTCTATTCGAGCCATATTTGGCGCTTTATGTAGATTCCGGTATTTGGGGGCATAGCTGCAAGGCCCCTATTCGAATGACCTGTTGCATGTACAGTACGTATATTGCAATCATAAACCATGTCAAATTGATAGCTTTTCAGTGTTAGTAATTAAAGTTGCTGCAATGTGCCTTCTGTTTCTTTCTAAACTTCCTACAATACAATACATAGAAAATTATCACTTCTCCCTGCAATAACCGATCAGACATATTAGCTATTCAAGCTTTTGTTTAATCACTCATGCATGCTACAATACTCTGATAAAGGCTACAACACAAGCAATAAGCTGAGCAGTAATCAATCGTAAAATAAATAAATATATGTGTATCTCTCAATTTCATTCTATTTACCTAATGGTTGGAGGTGCGAAGTTGTCTGCGAAGTCGTTCCTTTGCACCACAGACATGGCGCGTTTGCGGTCTGCTGAGGTGGGTTCAATGCTGGTGGTGCGTTCGTGACGACTGGCCCTCATCAGCTTGTAACACAACTCGAAGAACTCCAGGAAGGTCAGGAAACACACCCCTGACCAGAGACCGAACACACCGCCGATGTTGGACAGCAGATCCCATGTGTCCATTGTTGGTATTTCTTCCACCGACTCGTAATTCAGTTCCTGAAAATCTACTCTCAACGAAAACAGAATCTAGGTGGACTACCTCAAAGTAGATTTCTAGTTTGGAAAGCAATTCTTTGGCTTCGTCGTGGTTCTTTGGGTTGAGTTTGATGTGAACGCTGTTCAAGCGTTTCTTCCATACATTTATCATGGTGTGAAAGTATTCTTCGTTTGGCCACATTGAACTGGTCACCCTCGATATGAATGACTGCTCCGCGCAGGGCTGTGGGCACTGTGATTCACAAGTTCCTTTGCTTATTATGTCCTCCGTCACCTGATGATTAATTAGTGGCTGATGGTTTGTAATTAGTAGCCGAGCTTTACCTTGAAAAGACAGTCAAGGTCCTTCTGTTCCAGTCGATCGCAAGCAGCTGGTGGCGTTTCGTACATTTTGACTTGGTTGTAAGTTATGGACAGTGGATCAAAGCAATTGCACCGATTCTCGAGATATTTCAGGTAACAGTTTTTCGTGCATGCCATGGTAGTGTGATTCACCTGTGTGCCTGGCAGGTATTTGTCCAGTATCGTTTGCCAGCTCAAATGAATTAGCTTCTGTTATCCTAGTTGACTTCAGTTTAATTACAGTTTTTAGTTCTTTAAATGCATTTTTTGTTAAGTTCATCCTCATTCCATCTTCTTCCTCCTTCTCCTCTGCCTCCTCCTACCTCTTCCTCATTCCTCCTCCTACATCTTCCTCATTCCTCCTCCAACCTCTTCCTCATTCCTCTTCGTCCCTCTTCCTCATTCCTCATTCCTCTTCCTCCCTCTTCCTCATTCCTCTTCCTCCCTCTTCCTTATCCTACATCTTTCTCATTCCTCCTCCTACCTCTTTTGATCATTCCTCCTCCTACTTCTTCCTCATTCCTACTCTTACCTCTTCCTCACTCCTCCTCCTCCCTCTTCCTGCTCCTCCCCTTTTCCTCCTCCTCTTTACTCCTCCTTCTTCTTCTTCCACCTCCTCCTCCTTCCTCCTCCTCCTTCTTCTTCCACCTCCTCCTCCTTCTCCTCTGCCTCCTCCTCCTACCACTTCCTCATTCCTCCTCCTACATCTTCCTCATTCCTCCTCCTACCTCTTCCTCATTCCTCTTTCACCCTCTTTCTCATTCCCCTCCTCCCTCTTCCTCATTCCTCTTCCTCCCTCTTCCTCCTCCTACATCTTTCTCATTCCTCCTCCTACCTCTTTTGATCATTCCTCCTCCTAGCTCTTCCTCATTCCTACTCTTACCTCTTCCTCACTCCTCCTCCTCCTCCCTCTTCCTCCTCCTCCCCCTTTTCCTCCTCCTCTTTCCTCCTCCTCCTTCTTTTGTTCTTCATCCTTCTCCTTCTTCCACCACCTCCTCCTCCTTCCTCCTCCTTCTCCTTCTGCTTCCGCCTCCTCCTCCTTCTTCCACCTCCATCTTCTTCTTCCTCCTCCTCCTCCTCCTTCTTTCACTTCTTCCTCCTTCCTCATCCTTCTCGTTCTTCTTCCACCTTCTCCTCTTTCTTATTCCACCTCCTCATCCTTCCTCCTTCCTCCTCCTCCTTCTTCCACCTCCTCCTCCTCCTTCTCCTTCTTTTTCCTCCTCCTCCTTCTCCTTCTTCTTCCACCTCCTCCTCCTTCTTCCACCTACTCCTTCTTCTTCCACCTCCTCCTCCTTCTTCTTCCACTTCCACCTCCTCCTTCTCCTTCTTCTTCCTCCTCCTTCTTCCTCCTCCTCCTCCTCCTTCGTGCTCCATTTGTTGTTGTATGCGTTTGTGTTGTTTGTTTTATTGCACAGCAAACTCACTACATAAACAAGCTGTTGTCCCGCAGAACTGCTTTGCAGTCAGTCCCATCATAGGGCAATGGCTGACGTGTGATACGAAGTTCTTTCATAGCCACAGACGTCAACAATCCAGTAGTGACTGAAAACCCTTGGTCTTGTGGGAAGGGCACATAATTTGGCGAATGAATGAAGACCTGAACACTGCATTTAATGATTCTGTTTTAGAACTGTTCAACTGCTTACCCTAAACCCAGTCTCTGGTGTAACCAAATTCACATACTCATCAGTTTGGGCATACAAGATGAGTTTCAATCCAAAGTTTGGTCCCATGAACGCTTTTCTTGTGCGCGGAAAGAAAATGGTGTAGCAGGTACTGTAGAGGGGACTTTCCCATTGGCTGAAGTTGGCAGCAGAACAGAGAATGCCTTGGAATGTACACTCTATCAGCATTTCCTTCATCTGATGACCTGCTTCCAGTAGGTTCAACTAAAAGTTACACTATCTTCAAATGGATTGTTGCTATCAATCAAAAATATGGGATGGCTGTGACCGTTGGAGGACCCCACACCAGAGTAGCAAGTAAATGAAGAGCAAGTTCACGTAAATGAATAGCGAGTTCAGTTAAATGAGCAGTGAGCTTGGGTAAACGAATAACAAGTTTGAGTAAACCAATAGTGAGTTTGGGTAAACGAATAGTAAGTTCAAAACCAATAGCAAGTTGAGGTGAATGAATAGTGAGTTTGTGTAAACAAATATAGATATAGTAGTTTGGCTAAAGCGAAACGTAGAGTGCGAATTAGTATTGGGTATTGGGGTTTTTGTCCCCCAATACCCAATAATAATTGGAACCTGTCAAAAATCGAAAAAATCGATGTTGACCTGAAAAATTAATCTAAAAAATCGAAAAGGTTGATCGATGATTAGGTTTAGGAAGTTGTTTTTGCGTTAATCAACTAAAGGTTAGTATAATTTCTTATAGTGAAACCTTTTCTAGTATGTATAGGGTGTCTCAAAAAATGATCACATTTCTTTTTACTGCCATTTCCGCAAATTTCGACCAAATAGGCTGAAATTTGGACCATAGGTGGCACAATTCGGGGAATTTTATGTGTTAAAGTTTGGTGCACTAGGCTTAACTCATTCCCGAGAAATTTCGAAAAACGTGAAATTTGGTAATTTCAATAGTGAAAGCCGGTCACGAAACATTTCCTTTTCCTGTATCTTTTCTAATTTTTGTCGGAATTGGATGAAATTTGGAGTGTAAACGCAGAAGTTCAGGGTAATTCGTGTGTAAAAAGTTGACGCATGAACTCCCAACGCTATCGTTAGAGTTTAGGCGATAATGTAATGTAACGTTTTTTTCGGTGACCGGCTTTCGCTATTGAAATTACCAAATTTCACTTTTTTTGAAATTTCTCGAGAATTAGTCGAGCCTAGTGCACCCAACTTTAACACATAAAATTCCCCGAATTTTGGCATCTATGATCCAAATTTCAGCCTATTTGGTCAAAATTTACGGGACTGGCAGTGAAAAGAAATGTGATCATTTTTTCGGTGACCGGCTTTCACTATTGATTTAACAAATTTCACTTTTTTTTAAATTTCTCGGGAATGAGTCAAGCCTAGTGCACCAAACTTTAACAGATAAAATTCCCCGAATTTTGGCACCAATAGTCCAAATTTCAGCCTATTTGGTCAACATTTGCGGAAATGGCAGTAAAAAGAAATGTGATCGTTTTTTTGAGACACCCTGTAGTACAGCAGTAATTAATTTCCCAGTTCTTATCTAAAATAGAAATTGTGCCATTTCTTTCTAACGATACAGAACGTACCAGTACCGTACATGTACATGTACGTATACATACCCAGGGCTGTGGGGCTGGTACAGTTTCTGGCCGAGTTAGGAAAAGAATTCGTCGAAAATAAGAAACGCGATTGAACTATGAATTGTTGAAGACTTATGAGGAGCCATTTTATATAAGACCGGTGCGATCGGCGGCGGACGGCCAAATCTGACCTCCAGTTTTTATTGGCTCATTTGAAAATCCTATACAAGGAATGTTTAAGATGCATTTTGCGAGAAAGTCAGCTTTGGTGCCGAAGAGAGGGGGCAAGCAGGGCCATCTCACGGATCTGGCTGATATTTATATCTATTAAAATAGAGCACAGTCGAAGACCAACGGTGCATGCCCGGCCACCAGCAACCCCCTAGAACCGGAGCTACACCCCCTCAAAGTTGGGTCGGCAGCAATTTTCAGGCTCATTTTAATAGCTCTGACACTCTCCATTCAAACGATCACCCTTCATTCGTTTCTTAAGCTAGGATCCCGACTCGCATATGGTTTTGTAGCTGGTCCAATGGCCTTTCATTTTCTGGTATCCCCGTTTCCAGATCGTAGCTGGTTACCGAGATATTCGCCGAAAACTGCGAAATTTCCACAAAATGCCACTCCGTTTTTTTTCGAAAAATCTTTTTAACTTTTTGTGCAAAGGCCCTGCCAAGCTAATGTTTTAACAAAAGTTAGGCATGAGTTGGCCAAACAAAATGAGCGCCCCAAAGTGTGCGGTTAGGGGGGGGGAGGGGGGGGTATTTTGGCCTCTCAAAGGTGTTCAAAAAAATTTTTTTTCTGCAAAGCTTAGTTGTTAGCATACTGTTATATGCAGTTTTGTGTGCTGAGTTCGAAAATGCATTCAGTTTAGCTAGACTCGCTCTGGATCGGGAGAAATTGGCGTCCAAAGTTGAGACCAACCCTTTTTCTTGACTGGCACTACTCGCTAGTATGACCATTAACCGCGGAGCAATGCAGTTTTTCTTATGTAGTTTTTGCTGCTGAATCCGAAAATAACTTTATTTTTGCTCTACGTTGCCTACTTTTGAAGATATCGGCATTTTTATGATTTGGGAAGAAAACGGCTGCACTTGCTATAACATGCTTGTTTGAAAGGTGACTCAATTCAGTCGCATCTAGGGTACAGAGCCATAAAAATTTATATCACCTAATGCAGTTTTTGCCGCTGATTACGAAAATGACATCCGTTTTTCAATCTGACTGCTCCTGAGCTACTTATGTAACTTTTATGCCCTGGTACTCAGACAATAAGTTATCTGTCAAATCTGGACGTAATATGGTATCTGTCTGGTGCAGTTTTTTCCGCTGATTCAGAATATCATCATATTTTTGCGCTACGGCCACTCGGTCGCAAGTTATGGACCTCCAAAGTTTCATTAAGAAACATGCCATGAGAAGCCATAATCCTGAAATAAATGTTCAGTGTTCATGCATTTCTGAAATGAACCTTTTGTCAGTCAATAGTGTACCCGACCTATTTTGACCCGCTGAGTTCAAAAATGACCTTTGTTATTCTCTACTGCTGTTCAATTTTGAGATATTACTGATCAAACAAAATTTGCATTAATATTCATATATCTCCAAAAGGAGTAAATACAGATTAAAACAAACGCCATTTTTGAACTCAGCGGGTCAAAATAGGTCGGGTACACTATTGACTGACAAAAGGTTCATTTCAGAAATGCATGAACACTGAACATTTATTTCAGGATTACGGCTTCTCATGGCATGTTTCTTAATGAAACTTTGGAGGTCCATAACTTGCGACCGAGTGGCCGTAGCGCAAAAATATGATGATATTCTGAATCAGCGGAGGAAACTGCACCAGATAGATACCATATTACGTCCAGATTTGACAGATAACTTATTGTCTGAGTACCACGGCATAAAAGTTACATAAGTAGCTCAGGAGCAGTCAGATTGAAAAACGGATGTCATTTTCGTAATCAGCGGCAAAAACTGCATTAGGTGATATAAATTTTTATGGCTCTGTACCCTAGATGCGACTGAATTGAGTCACCTTTCAAACAAGCATGTTATAGCAAGTGCAGCCGTTTTCTTCCCAAATCATAAAAATGCCGATATCTTCAAAAGTAGGCAACGTAGAGCAAAAATAAAGTTATTTTCGGATTCAGCAGCAAAAACTACATAAGAAAAACTGCATTGCTCCGCGGTTAATGGTCATACTAGCGAGTAGTGCCAGTCAAGAAAAAGGGTTGGTCTCAACTTTGGACGCCAATTTCTCCCGATCCAGAGCGAGTCTAGCTAAACTGAATGCATTTTCGAACTCAGCACACAAAACTGCATATAACAGTATGCTAACAACTAAGCTTTGCAGAAAAAAAATTTTTTTGAACACCTTTGAGAGGCCAAAATACCCCCCCTCCCCCCCCCTAACCGCACACTTTGGGGCGCTCATTTTGTTTGGCCAACTCATGCCTAACTTTTGTTAAAACATTAGCTTGGCAGGGCCTTTGCACAAAAAGTTAAAAAGATTTTTCGAAAAAAAAACGGAGTGGCATTTTGTGGAAATTTCGCAGTTTTCGGCGAATATCTCGGTAACCAGCTACGATCTGGAAACGGGGATACCAGAAAATGAAAGGCCATTGGACCAGCTACAAAACCATATGCGAGTCGGGATCCTAGCTTAAGAAACGAATGAAGGGTGATCGTTTGAATGGAGAGTGTCAGAGCTATTAAAATGAGCCCGAAAATTGCTGCCGACCCAACTTTGAGGGGGTGTAGCTCCGGTTCTAGGGGGTTGCTGGTGGCCGGGCATGCACCGTTGGTCTTCGACTGTGCTCTATTTTAACAGATATAAATATCAGCCAGATCCGTGAGATGGCCCTGCTTGCCCCCTCAAAGCTGACTTTCTCGCAAAATGCATCTTAAAACCTAAGTATTTCCAGGATTCATCCACTACTGGGCCAGAAATGTGGGAAAACGCCAAGAGCCCGGAAAACAAACGGGCCTGGAATCTACTATGCTACAACATGGCTTTTTAAGTGAACGAGTAGTGAAGTCAAGTAAACGAATAGCGAGTTCAGGTAAACGAATAAGTTTCGCATAAACATGGTCTGCTTGAAATGGAATGGTTAATGAACTATTATCTGTTTCAAAAGGGCAAAGTGTGAGGAACTACGTGTTCTATTGAAAAATAGCTCGAAAAGCATTGCTTTAGCCTAGTCGAACTGTTTGGTACACAAACCGTTCACAACGATTGGGTTTGAAATTTTGAAAAATTGTTTGTAGTCATGCTTCTTTACTTAGCGCAAGCAAAAACAAGCCATACCTTTGACTTGTAGAGCTGATCGTAGACAATATTAGAGATGTATTCACTGCTCAGTTCGGACATCAAATGAACAGCCTGCTCAGCTGTAAAATTACGGAGCGTTCCTTTTTCGAACAGCCCCTCTGGCAGATAATCGGCCTGTCGCTTCGACCTTCCTCCAGCAGGCTTCCACCCACCTTTCGCTTGCATGGTCATCTTGGCCATTTCAAACATAGACAACAGTTGACTGAACTTTTCCTTGTTTGCATAGAGAAATTGCTTCCTGATCGGGTTGAGATTGCAGATGGTTACGGCCGGAAAAGTGGCCTCAGTGGCGTGTTGAATCTTGACTTGAGTGTAGGTAGTGTAGTCGAAGAACTTCTGGAACACCATAATCACTTGGTAGACACTCACTCCCCACGCTGCCAGCAAGGCCACCGACCAAACGATTCGCCAGAAGTAGCTGTCCCAACTTTTCTTCAGGAAAATTATGCCCAGCGCTGAGGTGTATTCGGCGAAGTCGTCAAGGTGTTCCTTGCGTGTTACCGGCTTGGTGGACATGGCGCATAAACAGGTGAACTATTGCTAGGTTAGCCCACGCACTGAACTTAGTTGATTAGTGTTATTGACGACAATCGCCGCCTATAAAGTGATTAATCGGCGCAGCGTTTGAATGCTAATGCGTTGGATCAGAGCTTTTAACTAATTTGCCTTACTTGGTGCCAGTTGGTGATGAGTAATTGATGGATCCAGACATGCACACAAGTTTTTTCTTACAAAGGTATGAGGTTTGAGTGAGACATGTGCTTTGTACACCAGCAGACACGTTCAAAAGAGTCATAAATATTTAGTACGCTTATTAAGTGGAACTCATGTTAAACTTAATTAGAGTTAAAATTTTCCAATCATTCAGCAATTTAGCATGTGTGTCTGCCCAGTCTGTCCATCTGTCTGGTCTGTGCAGTCTGTGTCATCCATCCATCTGTCCATTCGTCTGTCCGTCCGTCCGTCCGTCCATCCGTCCGTCCGTCCGTCCGTCCGTCCGTCCGTCCGTCCGTCCGTCCGTCCGTCCGTCCGTCCGTCCGTCCGTCCGTCCGTCCGTCCGTCCGTCCGTCCGTCCGTCCGTCCGTCCGTCCGTCCGTCCGTCCGTCCGTCCGTCCGTCCGTCCTTCCATCCATCTGTCCATCTGTCTGTCCGTCCGTCCGTCCGTCCATCCGTCCGTCCGTCCGTCCGTCCGTCCGTCCATCCGTCCGTCCGTCCGGCCCACCGTCCATCCATCCCGCCGTCCGTCCGTCCGTCCGTCCGTCCGTCCGTCCGTCCGTCCGTCCGTCCGTCCGTCCGTCCGTCCGTCCGTCCGTCCGTCCGTCCGTCCGTCCGTCCGTCCGTCCGTCCGTCCGTCCATCCATCCATCTGTCCATCTGTCAGTCCGTCCGTCCGTCTGTCCGTCCGTCCGTCTGTCCGTTCGTCCGTCCGTCCGTCTGTCCGTCCATCCATCCATCCATCCTTCTGTCCATCCGTCCGCGTCCGTCTGTCCCTCCGTCCGTCTGGGCGGCCCTGTGTCTGTTCTGATTAACCGTTGCCTCTCTGTAGAATGTAATGTGCTGTACAATGTATATTGTTTTAAGTGCATAGTCTACTCAGAGGGTATCGTACTTCCTGCATTTTGCAGTTCCAATTAGAGACCTGCACGGGCCGCCTTTTTGACGGCCCTGCCCGGCCCGGCCTGGCCGGAAAACCCAATTTTTGCGGCCCGGGCCCGGCCCGGCCCTTATGAAAATGCGATTTTTGTGGCTCGGCCCGGCTGAAATCCTCTAAAAATCCTCTGTAGGGCGACCAGGCCCGGCCCGTGCAGGTCTCTAGTTCCAATGTCGAGTTCGTTTGAATATAAGTTTTATAATAATAATTCAGCGGAAATATGTACAATCAAGCTTCTGATTAGTGTTGTTATCGGTGTTGTCTTGCGGAAACAAGTATGTACGCTTGGCTATAAATATGTTTTGTGAAGCTGTTTGTTATGAAGCCAGGATGTTTTGCTTGACAACGTAACTATTTTCAATCTACTTATCAAACTGTCAACAAACTAACGAAATATAAAGTCTGAGAGTGGAGACTTTGCTCACCCAGTAGCACACCCTTTTGTTGCCCAAAGTAGTCCACTTTACAACGAGAAAAAAGATAATAGGAGTAGCTCAACGATTTACATTTTTGGCTCTTCAGAGCTTACAAATGCGTATTCTTGTGGTAACTTTGCTCGTGGCGGCCGTTCATGGCGGTAAACAATTTATTCGCAATTTCCTAATATAATAACGGTTTCTATCGAACTTTAGCCCAACACGATAACTTGCTGATCAGGCTAGTAAAAAGATCAACTGAACGGCCAATCTGCAACATAAAATGCTCTGGTAAGTTTAACTAACTGGTGCATTGACGCGCCGCACTATGCATGCTGTTTTGGTGGCTGAGACAAAATTCGGGATGCAAAGGTTTAGCAGCAAAAATAGTTCAAAAACTGGTATTTTGTTACAAGTGCTTATTTGCACTCAGGCGCAGCTCATGGCACAGGGACATGGTCATTATTAACTAGTGTTCCGACGATATCAAAACTTGTCGATATTCGATATCGATATCGATATCGATATTTTCAGCTCAATATCGATCGATATCGATATGGATATCGATATTTATAGTAATGCAAGAAAATGTGAAAATTTAAAAGAGCAAACTGCTCTCACTGCTTGTAAGTCAAGCACTGATGCAATCAGCGATCTGATAAATAATAAGTAGGGAATCGCAGAAAAGCTAGTGGCCCTTCTGAAGCCCTTCAATGAAAAGACTGACCTCTCAGGCTAATCCCACCCTCATTAGGCATAAATGAGCTCAGACAGAATAGCTGTATTTTAATCACAAATAGGGCAAAAACCTTGATTTTAGAAAAAACTCGGACTTTTTTGCTTATGATCCTTTCAACCACCCATCAGCCTGGCGGTACCCCCTCAGGATTTGAAAATTTGCCACCACTCAGCCAAAATGCTAGCCCATGTCTGCTTCTGCCCTCCTGCTTCAAGTCTGCGGAGTGAGCAGCTCTTCAGTATTGCTGCAGACATTTAAGAACCTAAGCGTTGCTGTCAGAAAGCTGAGAATGCCGAGAAATTGATGTTTCTGAGAGCTATCATGCCACTGTTAGGTTTTGACTATACCATCGGTTTTTAGTTGTCCAGAAAGAACTGGTTTTTTGCTGTTCCAGAGAAATAAACTTGGTGTCAGCTTTGTTTTTTCGTACTTTTCCGCACACAAAAATATCGAAAATATCGATGCGAAATATCGCGATGTCGATATCGATATCGATATTGGAAAATGGGTCGATATATCGACTTTTCGATATCGATATCGATATATCGTCGGAACCCTATTATTAACATTTTTTGAAATTTTCGTCTTTGAAATTTGACTTCACAAATTCATCCTTTTTCACCTTATTTTTACCTATCACTATACAGATTGTACTGTTTGTGTAGTGTATACATGTAGCTTTTGCTGGCTGAATAGATAAGGTCGCAACGAAGCAAACATTTGCAGAGGAAAGGCCTTTAAGGGTCTAAAGTACATAGGCATCAGGTTATCTGAAACGATGACTTTCTATTTTAGGCCATAGACATTACTTCGACGCGGGAAAATCATATATTTTTGAACTGAAAACCGAAAACAACATCGCTTTGGCTTATGGAAAGGCCACTGATGACAGCAAGAAGAAAGTGACCCAATCGGCAACAGTCACTGTCCATGCGAAAACCGTGTGCGATCTCAGTGTTAAGGCGAGTTTTTAGGCTGTTCTTCTCTTGCCTGTCATGTTTAATTGAAATAGGCCTAATTAAACTAATGGAGTTAAACCGATTTTAGCTGTCAGATGTGAAGATCGTTGGTCTAGCCGTGAATTCCAATTGGAAATCTGAACTAGAAAGCAAGCCTCTAGGAGTTTCTTGGGATTACGGCACGGTCGAACACATTTGTCCGGCTGAAAACGACCCTGTTTGGGCGGTAAATTTCAAGCGCAGTGTGGTATCGATTCTCCAGAACTCTGGAACTCTAGCTACAGCCATCAATTTGGATGCCGAGGTATGTGTTATATACAAAACCTTTGTTCAGTCAGAATCAGATAAATATCATTGATTTAGACTGGTGTCAATGGCAAGTGTGCGATTGAAAGTGTCACAGTGGCTGGAAAGACACTGATCAAGAAAAAAGCTCTCAACAAATGCGAATCACCTACGAATCGAGCGGTAAACAGGGGAGTGGACTATTATCTCAGTGGGGTAAGTGAGAAAATTTCGATCATTCAACCAACTGTATTACTGTCTTTCTTAAGGGTGATCAATGGTACAATGGATTGCAAACTTGCACACACAAAACTACCCACAACCGCAACAATGGTAATCTGAAGAGTGTTGAGTGCAAAGACGAATACGACTTTGCTCGGTCCAAACGCAGCAGAAAAGTTGAAACAGCTCAGTTGACAAGTTCCGCCACCCTGACTGCAAAGAGCGAGGGATCTGTCGGTAAGTCAGTCTAAGTTCTAGCGTGTCTTCTAGAGATAAGGATGTGCAAATTTTAGACCCAACACAGTTCACTGCATTCAGCTCCGACTCCACTGCTTCACTGATGTATGAAGACCAAGGACCGCAGTACAAAGATCCGCACGCTGGTGCCACACAGAAAGCAAAATCGGTCATTCAGAAGTACTCAGATGAGATTTGTGAAAAGGGAGTGAAGGCCACTGTAAGTTTTGCAAGGCTAGTAGTCTAAATCAATCTATGTACAGGGTGTGTCAAAAAAAAACAACCCAGCAGATTTTTTGCTGTAGCAACCGCAAATCTCTACCGATTTGAATGAATCCTGCTTTAAATGAAAGACAAATAAATTCTTGACCGATTGGTGTAGCTTTTATTAAGATGCGTTGCTTAGTTCCTGAGATAATTGCTTTAAAAATCAAACAGAAATTTTGGCAGTGAACAACAGCGATTAAAACAACCCAGCAGATTTTTTACTGTAGCAGCCGCAAATCTGAACCGATTTCAATGAGTCCTATTTTATATGAAAGATAAATTAATTCTTGAAAGATAGGTGAAGCTTTTATTAAGATACGATGCTTAGTTCCTGAGATATTTGCACTCAAAATCAAAACAGATTTTGGCAATGAACAAGAGCGATTTTTATTATTCTGTTGCACTTCATAATAAAACCGATTCCTACTGCTCAGGGCTAACGTAACGAGGTTTTTCTGGTGCCACACATGCTTGGTTACTTCATTTGTAAATCTTGTTGCCCCTGAGCAGTAGGAATCCGTTTTGTTGTGAAGTGCAATGGAATCGCTCTTGTTCACTGCCAAAATCTCTGTTTTGAGTTTGAAGGAAAATATCTCAGGAACTAAGCATCGTATCTTAATAGGGCCCCACCAGTCTTTCAAGAATTTATTCGTCTTTCATTTAAAGTAGGATTCATTCAAATCGGTTGAGATTTGCGGTTGCTACAGCAAAAACTCTGCTGGGTTGTTTTTTTGACCCTGTACATTCATGCAATTGCAGACCCCATCTCTGTTCAATGAGCTGGTCACCGCTTTGCGCTCTATAACTGAACAGCATGATTTTGACAGTCTGAAGTCGACTTCCTGCGAAGAAGTAAAAGGTTTCGTGGCTGATGCGCTGGCAGCGTGTGGCACTGAAAGCTGCGTCAGTTACGTGCTCACCTATATAAGCAGCCCTCGCGGGCACCATCTACCAAAGTTCTCTCAGTTGTACTCATCGCTTGCTTTCGTACCAACAGTCACCAGTAACATGGTCAAACAGAGTGTCGAAACGGTTTTAAACACTGACCACCTGTTGTTAGGTATACTGACTACCTCTCCCTCTGTAAACAGTTCATTCAAACTATTTTGTCTTTCTAGCCATACTTGGAGCTTCATCCATGCTGCACACCTTCTGTCGGCAAAACCCAAACTGTCTCCAAGATCAACATTTCAATATGGCCATGCAGAAGCTGCAGGCAAAGCTGGGCAATAAATGCAGCACTTCATCGTTTGGAGACAGAAACAGAGTATTGATGTTAGTTGGCTGAGTAAAGCCACTAATTCGGTCAATTCTAGATGGTGGTGTACTTGAAAGCAATTGGAAACGTAGGTTACGACAATTTATTGGTGCCGAAGCTCAGGGAATGTTATAAAAAGTCGGACAATCCTCTGGTAGTGCGCCTCGCGGCCATTGATGCACTACGAAGGATGCCTTGTGAGGGTCAAGCGGACTCGTTGTGGACGTTGGTCAAGAACTCAAAGAATATCGAGCTTCAGGTTGCCGCATTCCTGCAGTTGGCCAAATGTGCTGACAACAACTTCATAAGTACTCTGGAAAAGGAATACAGCCAACTTGGTGCCAACAAACAACGTAAGCTAAGAGATAATGGCAGTCCATAATTGCACATATGTGTTTCAGTGAAGAGTTTCATTTATTCTTTCGTCAAATCCAAACGTTCCAATCGCGATCCAAGTCAAGATGACGTTCGAACTGTGTTTTCGCAAATCGATCCTAATATAATTTCTACACCACCTGGTTTTGATCTGAGGCAGACCAGCTCCTTCCTGAATATGGGTAACTTTTACCCAAAGAAGAATTTTGGGGCACAGTTCGAGAAGTCGGCAGTTTTTACCGAAAACAGCATGATGCCTACCAGTCTGGCTGGAAATGTCACTGTACAGTTGTGGGGAACCAGGTAAACAAATCTATAGAATAATCGCCTATTATGCTAGAACATTTTTAAGTGTGAACTTACTTGAACTTGGATTCCGTCAAGAGGGTCTTGAGCACTTGTCCACTGCAATGTTCGGACCACGCGGATACTTTACCAACCATCGTGAGTGGAAAAGAGTAAAGCAAGGAAAGGTACGCAATCGTTGTTCTTCTGAGGTTGGAATCCTCATAGCCGAGCTTCGAAATACTTGGAGTCAAGACTCTAATCCACTGATTGGCTCCAATTGGAAATTTTTAGGAAGTTCCACTGTTCTTGTCTGGCAGTATTCGTTTGTATGGCAATGACTTGGCTTATATATCAACTGAAGACAAACAGCCAGTCAAGCACATCTCTGGGACATTTGCTCTGAAAAACTTACTTCAGCTGTTGGCTAAGCAGAACAAGGTAATTCATACATCTGGTCATTATAAACAATTGTCAACCTTGTTTCAGTTTAATTGGAACCACAATTGCCTATTTTCCGATGACCACTACCCATTCCCAGCATCAGCGGTCTTCCATACTTCTTCGATTTTACGACAACTTCAAGCACAAAGGTCGAACTAATGGGTCAGTACGATATTGCCAAAGCGATTGATGGAAAAGCTGAGTTCAAAATTGACGAAGTTTTTAAGCGAAGGTATGCCGTTTATTCTGTTTCCAGTTATATTAAACAACCTTTTCTAGTTATGCCTTTGAGATGAAGGTGGGATTTTCACTGCAAGCTCGTGATGCAAAAGAAGGAGTCGAACTGCCTGGTGTGATACACTCTTCAATAGCAGCTGAAAGCAGTATTCAGTTGCTCAACAAAAAACTGACTGTCAAGATCGCTGTACCAGACGATCGAATCGAATTGTTCTCTGTGCATGGATTGTACTCATTTCTTTATTACTAACGTTTGCTGTCCTATAGAGATTAAATACTTTTTAGAGAGAAACACTACCCAGAGCTGAAGAATACTGAATCGAAGGAGTTCCTGGGCTTCAAACTCAAGTCCTCACAAGGAAAGTCTAGAATCGGAGAGAAAGAACTGAACAGCTATGAGTTAGTTTTGGAAAAGACCGATCCAAAACTGAAGTCTTATGATCTAGAGATGGAGCTTGGCACGTACAGAGATGTAAGACCTCATTTGACTGCATTTTTATGTATTACCAACTATTTTCAGTACCACTACCCAAAACGATTTTTGTTCAATACACCGGGGACTACTGTAGACAGGGAAGTTCGCATGGACTTGGCAGCCACGCAAAGTTCACTGAGACTACATGTCCGTTCCCCTGGAAGGGACCTCCTGCTTGAGGTAGAAACGAACCCAGGGTACAGGAGGACAATAATCTCTTTTGCAGGGTTCAATGACAACAGGTCCGAGGGAATCAAAAGGAAACTTAAAACTTAAGGTCAACAGACAACAAGAGCATACAGTTCAAGTGACATTCACTGAGAATGGTCCAAAAACAACAGTGGTGTTTGATGGCAGAAAACGTGACGGCCAGCCAGTGAAAGTGGAAGCTTCAACAGAATGTTACAAAGACCCCAAGCGAATTTTGATGCTCTGCAATGAGAACTCACTCAAGATCACTGGACTAGACCCGAAACCCACCGAGATCAATTGTATAGTTCTCAGTATAAATTTGAAACGAAAAATTAGTCCATTTCAGTCATTGTTGATCGTGAGAATGCCACTGTGGATTGGAAGAGTCCTGGATGCGACGGCGATGCATTGGTGGCTCACGTTTCGGATGGAATTGGTAAAGGTTCAGATGTTTGTAATTTAAAACAAAATTATAACGTACAGTCATTTGTTTCTGAATTATCAATCCAGATAATTTTACAAATTATTATAGTATTCACACAATAAATTCAAACAATTCAAACAAAGAAACATTCAATACTAATCAAAAATTTGCATGCCCTAAATACCCAAATGTTTCAGCATATCCTGACATAACCAAGCGATCGAAGTACCTTCGTATGAAGGGAAGTTACAAAGATCTAAAAGCAAGTAAAACGTACTTTCTCGACTATGAAATGGATCGAAAATCTGAAGAACGAAAAGGATACTTCAAGGTTAATCAGTTAATTAATTTTAGAGCATTGACTAAGCATCAGCTTTTAGCTGGACGAAATCACCAAGTGGAGTTCGTCAATGTGGGGTGACTATGACTTTGCGTCTACCACCAAGATGCTGTACAACAAGCCCAAGCTTGACTTTGACTATTCACTAGAGTATGGAAAGTCACCAAAACGCAAGGGAGAACTTCACCTTGATATACAAGGTCCAGGTCCCCAGTCAAAGAAAATGTTCCTGGAATTGTCTGGAAAGTGTCCACAATTCGATGCACGATTCTATGCAGACTTGCAACCAGTACTACTATATTAGCTTGCTGACTTAGGTGAAATAGGACTAAATCTGACAGTTTCAGACTAAACCGAATGAGCACAGATGCGTGATTGAAGCAGAGTGCAAGAAAACGAACCGAAAGATTCGAATCGTCACCGATGTCCACAATAAATGTGGCCCCGATGGCTTCAAGTACATGATCAATTCAGTTGGAGAGAAGACTGGAAATCCGAAAAAATTACAGTATCATGTTTTTGCATTTTTTGTTGTGACAATTCACGCATTGTGTTACAGTTTACATACTGAAGCTCGAAAGCAACGCGGGGACTCGAAATTCGCCTTTTACCTGAAGGAGGGACAACACAGTTTGTATGATCTGAACCTCGAGTTAAAAAAGAAGCAAAAAGCATTCACAGTGAACGTAAGGAGAAATGGTGAAAAACCATATTTTAGTGGATTCTCTTTCAGTCACATGCAAAGAGCGATGCTGCCAAGTTTGAGTATGAACTCAGTGGAACTGCAGGTAGACTGTCTAGTCCGCAGGGTCCATTTGAAGGTAACTTTGAACTAAAACGGAAGAAGAGAAGGGCGGCTACCTTTGATCTCAAAGTACCGAAGAACTGGAAAAGCAATGCAGTGGTATGTAATCAAGCAGTTTGGCATGATTACTCTTGCAAAATCAGATGCAATTTGCAGTTCGACGTAGACCTGAAGTATTCGCTTGACACGCCTCTTCAAAGACAGCTAAAGGCGGAATACAAAAGCACTCAGCCTCGATCAATTGAAGTGATAGTGATTTCGAAACTGTCACGCAATGAGTACAAGTATGAACTAAGGAACAGCCACTTAGGACAACGCCTCCACAACATCCAGAACCACACTTTCTCGAGGAATAAGAAACCTGTGAGTACTCTTCTCTATCTTCTCCTTGCAAACAAAACACTGATGTCGTTTAGCTTGTGGCGCTGAGCTATGAAATATGGGATCATGACAGATCCGCACGGAGTCAAGATTTCGGTGGAACCATTAGCTATCAGACCTTTAAGCCATGGAATGAACAACATTTTAGGTAGCCATTTACTTCGTCGAGTCTATTACCCAATCTGCTATAGGGAATAGGTTTCAAAAATTTTGGACGGGTGTCCCGGGACAAAATGTAAATATTTGTTAATGTCCCTTCCTGCTTGGTTTTTAGCAATAGATTTTATTCTAAAAGCTACAGTAGAGTCCCTGATAAGAAATATCCAAATCATAGCCAAAAATGTTTTGTTTTTCAGTTCCTCGGACAGCTGGGACACCCCACGATCTTTTCAGACCCTTTTGATTGGGTTGCCCTGCCTACAAGCAACCTTCCTCTTACTGCCATTAGGTGCAATAGCAGCGCCGGTTCAGTTCCTATTTACCTACTAGCCATCACCGGATATCGGTGGCCTATACGTCAACTACTTCCAGTCGCTTCACCCGGTTTCGAACCCACAAACAACCGCTCTCATGGAGGTCGGGGCTGTCATGACGCACGGGATAGCGTAAACTACCCGTGGCCAAGGCGCGACAAGATGTACTATGTATGTGTATTCTCTATTCTAGTGGAACGCTAAAACATTTTTACCGGGGAGGACCCAATCCCACTGGTGATCTTCTGCACTCAAAGTTCGAGATCGGATGTGTGCCAGAAGGATGCAAAGAGAAGATTCTTGCTGTAGTCAGAGTGCGACATGAGCAGGAGCCCAAGAAAGTTCGTCATTTATTCAGCAAATTCATGCTGGGTCCCTATGGATACAGCAGAATTGGAACCATCAATTTTGGAGCAACTGATCGTAATGCGCTTTTTGGGCACCAACATACAAAAGTAGGCTTGTTTACTTGGAATGGATTTGTTCTTCACTTCTGGCCGGCGAACTATGAAATGGCAGATTCAGAAGATTTAGTGCCTCTTCAACTGTTTCGCCCCATTGTGTATTAGATTAAATACTTTTTCTTTATTTTAGGCATCATTTGAAAGTGAGCTGTGGTGGGAATCGAACAGGAAAATCGTGGAGCACCAAGATTTTGAATATGACAGACGACAGAGATTCCTAACTTTCACAAGTTCTCTGAACACTCCCTTCGTAGACCTGAAAAAAATTACATACAAGATAGATATCGGATTCAGAGATAACGCCAACTTTACTGTAAGCAGTTCTTTTTCTTTCTATACACGTAACTGGACGATGGGGCAAGCAGATAGGATTTTAGCAGTTTTAGTGTCTGAAATTCTGAAAAATTTGTAACAATTTGCTGAAAAAATTACTGGTCGGAAAATCGTCAGGGGGCCGCGTCAGTGGCTCAGTGGGTAGCTCGCTGCCTCTGAGTCACGGCGGCCGCTGCATCCCTAGTGGTTGTAGTGGTTCATCCTCTCGGCGTGGCAAGTTTCTTGCTGCAAAGAGTTGGTCGTCGGCACAACGCTCCACCCAGGCCACCGAAAACTGGTTACAGTGAGTAGGTAAAATGGGAACCAACTGGATCTGCCGTTGCACCGAAAGCCGCTCCTAAAAGCATGCCGCGTTGGAGGGAAGATCAACGACGTTAGGAGCTGTCTGAGAGACCAGCAATAAGGCTGATACCGGTTTAGTGCCACTGGCCGGGGCGGCCGTTGGGAGCTGTCAGCACCATGACGTCACCACGCCAGGCACTCTCTTAGTACCTGGCGCCCAACAGCATGGCTTGAGTGGCTTGGCAGTGAAAGAAGGGCAAACGTCCGAGATGACGAATCACGGGGAAGCGAAATGGACCTCGAGTCTGATCGCAGGCCGTAAGGACATCGGATCGGATCGGAATCGTCAGGGGTCCCGATTGGGAGCTGGCCTAAGTTGGATGGGGGCAGACCCCAGACCCCAGACCCCATGTTACAGTATGGTCCTTTCAGCTCGTCAACCTCAGACTGATGACATTGTATCGCACTTCTTTTTAGTATGAACAGAATGACCAACAACTCTTGAGACTCGAACTTCAGCGCAAAAAGAGAGAGGACATAAAAGAACTGAGAATCTTTACCACTGGCAGGATAAAAAATGGAAAGCTTACTTGGCAGGATGTGACTAAGTCTAAGGACCATGGAAAAGCAATTACAATGGAGTGGAATAATGAGAACAAGGTTGGTCTGGGCAGCTCTAATCATGCTGCAAATAGTAATGGTGATTATTTTCAGTTCTTTGTCCAGTACAACTTTAAATATGATCAGCAATACCAACTAAACGCTGTGATGGTAGCAGCCTCAGCCAAATCAAAGACCGTTGATTTCCAAGCAAAGCTGGACACCAGCTTTGATCTGGAAACGGAGAAAATGCACGGCGACTTTATTATGGATTTGGACGCTCGCAATAAGTACCAAATCGTCATTGACTTGGATGGCAAAACTGCAACTGGCAGCGCAACGGTCAAGACTCCGAGTCTGCAAGTTGAAAATGGCAAACTTGACGTAAATTAGCGCGTTTGCTCAACAGAACGCCAATTTTGATTTGATTTTAGGTGAAGAGAATCGGAGATGAAAAGAAGTACCAAATTGCAGTGAAACGGAATGGTCAAAAGGTCGACAGCCTCAGCATTGAAATCTTCCTATCCAGATATGCCGAGCGCAAGTTTGAAGTCAAGTTGGATGATCCAACTAATCCATTCCAACTGGTGCTGGCTAAATCTTACAGTAAACCGCGTTTTGGCCTAATATTTTTTAGTGAACTGAACTATTTCAGAGGATGGCAATAAGCGGAAAGCAGTAATGCTAACTATGCATCCAGATAACGCAGCTAAACGCAGGGAATATGGATTCGATCATAGAATAGAAAAGCATAGTGGTGTCAGAGGGAGACTGCACGACTACAAATGGCGTTTCAATAAGAGATATATGAACCTTAAGGTCACATCATACCGGAACATTACGATTGAACTACAGTGAGTGATTCATACATAACTATACCATACCCCCTTCGAGCAAACCATCTAACTTTGGGCTAATTCTTGTCGAGCTAATTTGATTTTTTGACGAAATTGTGACTCGCTAATCCGATGAGGGCGTTCCGATTAGAAATTCGTCGTTCGGGCTCGGTGGGAGGATTACAAATGACTACGAACTGAAACCGCTTACAAGACGCCATTCCGATTTGATTTTATTTCGAATTAGACCGCTATTAGATATCAATTGTAATCATACATGCCGAAATCAAAACCAATCAGATCCTAATCGGCTCCAGATTTGAAGAACTCGGCTAATCGCGCCGATTTCAATATTACGCCACAGAGAGGATTGGAAACGCTAATCCGGTAGCAGTTCCGATATTGACTTACGATATTGTTCCTAATCGGGACAGTACTCCAATACCGCGCTAATTTTCATACGCCATATGGCGTGGAGTCTTCCCAAAAGGGATACTGGTGATTTTTTGTTCTCCAGACCAACTGATGACCCGACGCGTGCACCTACTGCGCTCAAAATTGAAGACAAAGAAACAAACATTGGAGGACAAGATGGTCAGGAAAAGGATGAGTGGTCGTTTAAAATAACTGATCCTAGAATGAGAAAGGTAAATATTCAGACAAATTCTAATCTATGTAATTAGAGCCGTGTTTAGCCGATCACCCTCACATTTATGTATGACCGTACTTCAATCCATAAGTGTATGTCTCGTATTTGCACTAAGAACTATGGATTTGCTTTGGCCTACAGTCAAGAAAAGGATAAAGAGTTCAGGATAAATGTGGCCCGTAGCTATAAGCAGATCATTTTTGCTCCTCATTGGACGCGATACGAGATCCTGATCGAGCACAAATCCTCCAACCTGCATCAAAAGTTCTGGATAGATCGAAAGGAGTTAATTTATGCTGTGGGAGCTGAGTACAAAGATAAAGCTGGTCAGGTGAAATCCTATGAAGGAAAACTTCATACAGCTGAAGGCGTTAGAGGTAGACCTGATAGACAGATTGTGGTAAGGATTAGTTTGCTTGATCAATGGAGCTCAACATTCACCTGTTTAAATTCAGCTTATTACACCTGAAGGCACATACATGATGCCATTGAAGTTCTGGAAAGATGATGGCAAAATAATGAAGAGTTTCTTCACCTTCAGCAAAGATGGCCGCCCTACAATCTTTCTGCACTTTACATTCGATCGGAATACTAGTCTGGCTACCTTTGAAATAAGAAAAAGTGGTACGCACTAGGTACCTTTGCTTGAGCCAATGCGTTTCTAAAAGTAAATCAGCTTTGCAGAAAAGGCAGATGTTATCTTCCACTTGTCTACTAAGAAAATCAACAAGGACAAGTATCTCGTCAAAGCCTGGCACTCTGAGAAAGGAAAACCCATCAGCGATGTCGAGGGCTTTGTGGTTTTAGAGAATATGGACAAACTGAAGTTTGTCTCCTATATTCGACCTGGTCTTGACAAGGAACTTGCTGTAATTACATTTGCTTCTACTACTTTGAAGCCATGCACATTTAACTTTCAGCATGCAGCCAAATCATTGTGGGCAGATGTAAGGAAACTCTCGGGAAAGTTGGTAGAAGGGCAAAAAGTGGAGACGCCTGTGTTCCTGGTCCAGTTGCATCAAGCGGCCAAGCCTATGTTGATGGATTGGCAACAGGAGAGCGGGTTTGTTCATCATTGTTGTTGTCATCATCATTGTCGTTGTCATCGTCATCATTGTCGTTGTCATTGTCATCATCATCGTTGTCGTTGTCATCGTTGTCATTGTCGTCATCGTCGTCATTGTTGTTGTCATCGTCATCATTGTCATTGTCATTGTCATCATCATCGTTGTCGTTGTCATCGTTGTCATTGTCATTATCGTCATCGTCATTGTCATCATCATCGCCGTCCTTTTGGACTAGGAGTGATTGCAGTGAGAGAAACTTTCCTAGGAAGTCATAATTTTCAGCAAAGTCACAAGCCAACCAGATGTCAAAAAAGCTACTGAAGAACTGTCTTCATATGCAACGCTGGGCAAAGATATTGTGATGACGGCTGGTGGGGTTGCTGAGAAAACATGGCAAGGCTTCTCTGAATCCGGCAAAGAGATGGGCAAAGTTTTTGACTCAGTAGGGAATCTAGAATCTTTCTCATAGAAACTAATCACTATTAACGACAGATCTTTTCAGACCAAAGGCAGTTTCGGTAAACTGGGAGAGAACCTGCGCAAGTTGGGTGAACCGTTGGAGGATTACTGGAGAGAAATTGTTCAAACTGCTAAAGAGGCTAAAGTTAAAGCTGGACAGCTCGGCAATGCTACCAAGGAGTTTTTGAAGTTGGAACAGCTTTCAAGTAAGTTTTCTTTTACAAAATGCAGATATTTATGCCGATTATTCTGCAGAAGCCATACACGATGCGATGACAAAGAGCACAGCTGGAAAAAGAATAAACGAATGGCTGAAAGAAGTGGACATGGATATCGATGCATGGAGGAATGACCTTCGGGAACAGTGGGATAAAGTCAAAGAAAAGTTGAAACTTGGTTCAGTGGTAAGCTAAAACTTGCTCGCTGACTATAATGATTACAGCTTCCTGACTACACTGTATATTGAATTTTATAGAAGAGGGATCCAGAACTGGGGATGTACGAAGCCGAAGTAAAACTTCCACAGGATGTGCACTCTCTGCGTGATCTGAGGCACCGTATGAATCCAGCCAAGATCAAGAGTATGGTGAAGGTATGGTGTGAATAGGTCAGTGTTGTAGAAAATTCATATGCTTGCGGTTCAGGATCACATTCCTTGGTGGGCTGAGCACTTTTCTGCAGATTCATCGGAGGAATCTGGTGATTCATCAGAGGAGATGTTTTTCTTTTAACTGTGTGCTCTTGGTGAACAACAGTATTTTTTCAGTACATGCAATTTGTATTCATTTATTTTTCTTCTGTGCATGGTTTGGCATTCTTTGATTCAACGGTTAGAGTAGATTGCGTCAGAGCTGTTTCTTCTCTGGAAATAATTGAAGCCGGTTTTTTCAATGCTTTGCCAAGCTTAGACTCTTGAATACAGAATACGTCGTAACTGTGTGCCATAATTCGAGCTTTCACTTCATCAAGTTTGTGCAAAACAGAATTCACATTTGCCGAGGCAACGATAATACAGTGAGGAGGCGCCATGTTTTACACAGGCACGCGACCAGCCAAAAGGAGGCCGCCGCACAGCTGGCCGCCTGGCCGAAACAACGTCTCAGCATTTCTACATGGAAGTCATGGTTGGCAGATGCGGATACACTCAAAAATGGAGAATATCAACCACATCTACAATGAGATCGGCTATGATGGAGCTATTGCGTTGCAGAGGGCCGTAAAGAAGCTACCAATAGCGAAAGCAGCAGAACTGTTCGCCACCGTATTTCAGTTGTTATGTAGATCTGAGTAATCAAGAACGTGTAGTTGACCAGTGCAGTGACACAGTGTTATAACATGTACCGTGGCTTTACATGTTTTACGCATGTTTTTTCTTTTACAATGGGGCATTATTTTTCGTAGGTCTGAAATGTATACGCGAGACGCTATCTATTCAAATTTGCTGTGTGCAAATAGTATTACGTGAACGTAAAATCCAGATTCTCACAAATCCTACATACTGATCACAAAAAGCCACTGTCTAGCCCTAATCTTAACACGCTCGATGTATTTGGGCACCGAAATAGGCTACAAGCCATCTATTTGTCGCTAAAACAGAATTTCGGAGATGCATATGTATTTACTAAGAAAACGAACGTTTTCCAAAAATGAATAAGTTTTAAATTTTTTGCATGGTAGCTAATTTGCCAAAAATTTTGGGCACATTATGCAGCCAGGTAGTAGCCCACATAACATGCAAACACAAATTGAAATCAGGGTTGGGTAGCTGTTAAAAACACGTTATTAACACGTGTTATTAACACGTTAATAACACGTTATTAACATGAGGCTTGTAAATAATTCGAATTAGTGTAAAAAATTATTTTAAGCTTCCCGTAACTCGGGATGCATCCAACGCTTCATTGAATGATTATTTACCGTACTTCTGCTAGTTATTGAGACTAGGGATGCAAATGGTATAAAAATACCAGATGGTGTTTTCTATACCAAGTAATTCCAAATAGTTCATAAACAGGTCGCTAGCTGTTTGAAATGAGCGCAAAGTCATACTTTTTGTTTTTTTCAGCAAAAATATATAAGTTTTGCCTCAGTGGAAGAGTTTTCGTTGCATCTAAAAGAAATCTAGTCATGCCGAGAAAGAAAACGAGCAGAATTTGATGGTTTTTCACTGACTCGGGAAATGGGCAAGCATAACGTTGTGACGTTTGCGGTCTAGGCTCGGTCTCGATAAAGGGGCCGTCCATAAACGACGTAGTACCAAAATCCCGATTTTTCGGACCCCCCTTCCCCAAAAATCGCCTTGCGTCGTTTCATGGGGCCCCTCCCACTTTTTGAGAATTTTCCATGAATGGTTGTTTGTTATAAGCTAAACTGGTCAGAATTCTTTATTGTTTTGTTGCTCAGAAACGGTAAAGAGACGTCTTGTTCTGCGTATCTGCATTGTTAAACTTTTAGTAAATTAGAAATAAAGAGAAAACTCTGAACAGACGAGCTCTGACATGGTATACAGTCGCAAAATATGCAGAATTTTTCGCTTAAAAGCTAACTGTTTAGTTATTTAAACTATTTGGTATATATATGGTACATAAAAAAATACCAAATACCAAATAATACCAAATACCTAGAAAATACCAAATAATACCGAATAATACCAAATAATAATAATAATACTAGGCTTTTGCCATGCTGCTGGAGCAAATTCAGGCGTTTTTGAATTTTTAACAGGTTTTTATGTTAATAACACTGTTATTAACGTTATTAACACTGTTAATAACAGGTCTGAATTTTTAACTGTTAATTATACAACCCTGATTGAAATCATATTAACCGTAAGCTACTATGTACAGTAGCTCAGCTCAGCTCTGCATCAGCGCATTCCTTGAGTCAAATCCAGTTTTCAGTAAATGAGTAAAGCAAATGATAAGTAAAAAGATTGTCAATGCCTAATTATGACGTGCGGAATCCATTTCTGCACCCAAAAATAGTCTAGAACAGCTGCATTTAGCAAAAAATAGAAAAATACCGTTTTTTTGCTGAAAAAACAAAATTTCATTTTTTTCGCAATATGCGATCTTTGCCAAAAAAAATTTTGTGTGCGATAAATAGCCAATGGTTAGTCCAAATAGTGTGCAAAAGGAAATTGAAAACTTTCGTGTCTTGTAGCGACAGTAGCCGAAAAACTGATTTGAGCACCTCCAGTTTGGAGCGTCGATTCTAGATTAGGGAGAAGGCTAGGCGGCTACAAACAGCAGTTATGGTAGCACAACACCTCCACTACAAATGTTTAAAGTTTGGGCCCTCTAGGCCTAGTGGTTCAAGAGAAATGACCATTTCCGTAAACGCCCGAAAATCGAGCCCCGGGCGTTTTCCCACTTTTCTAGCCCAGTAGTGGGTAAATCCCGGAGATACTTCGGTTTTAAACATTCCATGAATAGGACTTTCAAATGAGCCAATAAAAAGTGGGGGTCAGATTTGGCCGTCCGCCGCCCATCGTACCGCTCTTATATAAAATGGCTCTTAAACATGTTGCGTGAGAATATCTGGTAGGAGTGATTGGATTGCTTGGAATGTGTTCTGTGTTGTGGCTGAAAGTCGGCTGGCTTAGGCGCCGATGTTTTGTTAGATGGTATGGAGTGATTAAGTTAACGTGTGGTGTTTTGGTTGAAACAGTCAGTCTTGAGTAAAGTTGGAGTCGAGAGCGGTCGTCAGTTCTGGTGCGCAACAGAATTTGGCATCCCCGGCGGGAGTCGACTTGCTGGTGGACCACTAGCTGGCTACGGCGATAAATAGCTTTTGTTAAGCGGCCGAGGTTCTATATTCACGGCGAAAAAGCGGCGCTTTTAACAGCGGCAAATCGTTGTTGCGGCACGGTAAAATTATTTTTCTCTGTCTTTGACGGGATCTGAGCGCCGTCAATTTTTCTTTGACTGGATCTGAGTGCAGTCAATTGTTTTTCTTTCGGACGGGAACAGAGTGGCGTCAGTTTCTTTCTACAGACCGGATCTGAGAGCGGTCTATGAAAAATACACAAATAAGTTGTGCTAAAAGTGCCGTCAGTTTACAAGTGGCGCCAGGTAGCAGCATTGCCGTGTGAGCGCGCCTTTGCATACGGTTTTGTGAGCTGCCAGAAAGTGCATAACAGCGTGTGTTACGTTGTAAAGCAAAACATTTGGTTGCAAGCCGCTAAAAGAAAGCAAAATATATGGTGCACCTATCGATTCTTTTTCTGTTAAATGAATGTTGCGTACGCCGCCTCAAGAAAATGTTGCAACTGAAAAGTGGCAACCTGGTACCAGTGTCAATCAGTTCAATACATTGGTTATATACAAATGCTTGTTTGGGTTGCTGCAGAGCTTGCATTGTCAGAGCTTGCATTGGCTGTAACAGTAACATGTATCACGTAATCCGTTTTCCAATGAATAATTTGTTTACATAAGTTCGTTCCACGTGAGCGCCACCTAAGCGTTACACTAAGCTCTCCCCACACTTTTGTAAGCTGAGTGCATCAATCCTGATCCGTCAATACGAAACTTCTATGCGAACCAAAACACCTAGGAAGGTTTCCTCTCGAAACAGCAAATTCGCAGCAATAAAGTCAGTATCATCTGTGTGTTGAGGTTGTGTTGCTGCTACCTTGCAAGCAAGCCAGAGACAGTCGAAACGGCCATTGTGGCAGGAAATTGGGTTCTACCCACTCGTTTCTTGCCGACAGCTTGGCAAGGCAACCATCTTCGAAGTCAGTCTAGTAACTGACTAAAAGATACCATTACCATGTGAATCAATACACTCTGAACTGAACTGGAACTCCGTTTCAAAAATAATCAATTTTAAAACAACCGTTTACTACTGCAAATTATACTTCGTTTGATGGGCCACATTCGTTGCTGATATATTTGTAGCTGGGCCGTAAGGTTAAACATAGACATTGATGGTCTAATAGCGATATTGACCTTAACGCTCAAACCAGGTTTTTCCCGGAATCGTTAAGCAAAAATTTACGGGATTCTTGAGAAAAGTTTTTGTGGCTGCAGTAGGGCACGAAAGAACCGCATTTTCATTCTGCTTCACGGTCAGACTGCACAATCTGTGAATGCCTGGTTGATTACCTAATCAATTTTTGTTAGCTTCCTTTCCTTAATCAGGTCCCCTGCCGCGCGCCGCTAGCAGATTGTTGCTAAGTTCGCACTCGAACGCAATATCAAATATGTACAACCATGTTCAAGCACAATCTCTGCCTTTGAACCTGAATCTTTAAAACTAACGTGAATCTTTAACTGCTGGATCTGCATTTCAGGACGCCATTTCTCGACAACAGATTTCTCCATTTCTACCTTATCAAATGGCGCAGCCATAACAACTTTGCATTCAGTTTCTGGTATCAATCTACGAACCTCTCTCAACAATCATAAATACAAATCATACAAGTCCACATCCATTTCAACCACAAAAGAATTATACAAATACGGCCCATAACCCAGAGGTCGGTGGATCGAAACCACTCGCTGCTACCATGTGGTATATGTTGGTACCGTGTGGTATATTGGTTTCGGTGTGGTGAATACGAATGTACAGAAATAGTGATGTGCATTCACTACTGTACGTCAGACAACCAATATTTTGTATTGTCTAAGTGTACAGTACTATCACCTCTGTATGGGATTGTAGAGTCGAATAGTACAGTATGTTTATTGGTAATGGTAGAGCGCAGTACAGGCAACTAAATGGAATACCAAGAATAAGGCAGGCAATACACGTTGCTGGTATATGGGCTATATGGAAGAATGTGGGCCTCTAACGAATGGATAATAAGTGTATGAATGAAGACAGACAAGATAATGGCAGAGCAACGATACACAACTGACAAGACACCGACAAACAACAGAGGGACTTACCTGGGGCGGTGTGCAGGGCCTGGGGCGCGGGCCGTTGGTGGTTGACGGAGACCGGTCTTGGTTGGATGTGTGGAGCAGTGACCGTCTTCACTGGGGCTCAGTGGCTGGAGCCGGCTGTAGGTGGTAGAGAGGGACGTCCAGTAGTAGAGCAGAGCAGACACTGACCGGCGAGCTTTCGGTTGTGGCTTCGAAACGCTGCTGTACACTACGCACATATTCATCCATCTTTCCGAGAAAGCTAGCCACAGAAAGGGTGTGCGCACAAACTTTCTGACTGAAGGTTTTGAACTCGCTGCAGCTGGAACCGCATCCCGGTGTGCCGTTTAACTTCTTTCCACACACTTAGCGCAGTTGTGTCTGATTGCCGACATGATGGACAGTCTTTGCATTCTCACCATCAATAACGAAAAAGATCTTACTGTCAACGGGTTTTTGCATCACCATTTCATTTTCCGTTAGCTGAGCGGCCTTATTAGACAATCGTTGCCACATATCAGCATCAGCAGTAACGCCCAGCATTCCTCTGCACTCTTAAGCTATCACTACCTGGGCAAACAATGCTTCACACCAAACGGTAGGTAATTGATAGCGCAACATTTTTATGAAATAAAAAACTGGGTTGGGGGTTCCAAAAATCGGGCAAAAAAAACCTGTTTAAATCGGGCTTTAAAGGATTTAAAGTAAACAACAATGTACTACGCGGTTTGTCGTTTCAGTCAAAAATGTCGTCCGGAAGGAAAATAATGGAAAGTGCAGCGAAGAATAAAGCAACAGCGCTGAGCATCGTAGATGTGGTCTATGAAATAATGGTGGATGACAATTTTTACGATATTCCCCAGTCTGTCAGAGACAAGCTGTAAACAAGATAAACGACAAAGCATTCTCCTGCAACCATTTCGCCAAAATATTCGTAAGCAAATGGGTTACTCGTCTTATTGTCTCTCACAGTTAGAACCCCTTCGTTTCGACAGTTCTACGAAAAGTGATAATAAGTCAATAAGGGAGCGTCAGTAAATGAGTTAGGCCGCCGGCCAACGTCCAGCGGCCAACGAGAGATGGCCGGAGCTGTCAGAGTTGTAATCTGACCTGTGACCTCTGACAGCAGCTGGCCACCCATAGAGCCAATAGTTACCGGCGCCCCTCAGCCGATTAGATTGACAGCTATTATACCATCGGCGCGCGTGAGCTCTGCATTGCATAGCTGTTCTTAGCGCCCTCTCACAGCTGTTTGTCAAGTATCAACTTACAGTCGGTGCGGGATAATGATTATTTGCATTTATAAGCAAATATTCGTGAGCCTCCAAAAAACTTTCTTCAGACAGGAGACGCCGTGAGCAGTGACGGGGAATATGCCAACAAGGAACCTGATGACACAAACGAGCAGTCTGTAGACAAGACTGACTCCACAAAAGTAGCGACCGGCGGCAACATCTCAGAAAAGAGTCTGTTGTTAATGCCTTCCTTTGACACTTCAGGCAAAACTGAGCCGATGCTTACAGATGCTCTCTAAAATGGTCTGAATTAGTCTAAACAAACAATGCGCAAAGTTCATTACAGAGCGCTCTGGCACAGTACGTCTGACCGGAAAGTACGAATTTGCGCAAATTAGTGTTCAAAGTAAACGTGTCGCAGATTAGCATTAACCGCAGACCGCGGCTCAACATTGTCTATAACTTTGGTTATGAGGCTCAAGTCGCTCCGAGGCCTCCCAAAAAAGTTATTCGCAAAAAACCGCCAGGTCGCTATATTTTTGAACAGACTATAATTCTGAATTATTTTAGTTTCTCAGCTATGTTCGAAATTTGGCCACAACGCACCGCAATGTTGGACACTGCTGAGGGGCGTCTATGGGGCAGGGGCTATCCCAGGCCCGGCCGACCCTACTACCCCAGCTCTCAACCGGTGCGTTCAAGTCTGACCGGATACCGACCGGCTTACCGGGGCCAGCGTGGGGCCTACCAAGGAGCCAGAGGAGCAACGTACGGAGGAGGAGATGACGGTTACAGAGGAGGAGCCGGACGTTACAGGGGCCGAGGAGAAGGAAGACAAAGAAGAAATTGGTACTTTCCGGTCAGACGTACTGTGCCAGAGAGTAGGTGGGCCTTCGAGAACCGTGGCAGAAGCGCCGTGCCAGTGGTGCGCAGGTCGACTGCGAGCTCGGTGCCCAGAGTGGCTAGTAGTGTTTTCGAGTAAATTTATTTCGAATTTAAATAACTATTAAATTGCTTGCTCAGCCTTCAGAAGAAAATAACCCAAATGTAGCGCAGATTAGGACTTACCCTAGGCCGGAGCTCGACCTTGTCTACAGCTTTGGTCCTGACGCCCAAACCTCTACAATGCCTCCATAAAAAGTTATTCGCAAAAAACCGCCACGTCGCTAATTTTTTGAACAGACTTTAGTTTGTTACTACTGGTGCCCCTTAAGAGCCATTTTATATAAGAGTGGTATGGTTTTCTTCAGGAGGGCGGCGACGGCCAAATCTGACCCCCACTTTTTATTGGCTCATTTGAAAGTCCTATACATGGAATGTTTAAAACCGAAGTATCTCCCGGATTTACCCACTACTGGGCTAGAAAAGTGGGAAAACGCCCGGGGCTCGATTTTCGGGCGTTTACGGAAATGGTCATTTCTCTTGAGCCACTAGGCCTAGAGGGTCCAAACTTTAAACATTTTAAGAGAAGGTGTTGTGCTACCATAACTGTTGTTTATAGCCGCCTAGCCTTTTCCATAATCTAGAATCGACGCTCCAAACTGGAGGTGCTCAAATCAGTTTTTCGGCTACTGTCGCTACAAGAGACGAAAGTTTTCAATTTCCTTTTGCACACTATTTGGACTAACCATTGGCTATTTATCGCACACAAAATTTTTTTTGGCAAAGATCGCATATTGCGAAAAAAATGAAATTTTCGTTTTTTCAGCAAAAAAACGGTATTTTTCTATTTTTTGCTAAATGCAGCTGTTATAGACTATTTTTGGGTGCAGAAATGGATTCCGCACGTCATAATTAGGCATAGACAGCGGTTAACTCATTATCTGCACCTTGGTTTTCAAATAATTTAATTGGATGCTCACGTTAGAACCGAATTTTTGCATTCACATAATTTTCAGATTGTTTCGCAATAAATAATATGTTTGTTTACACACATTGTAGTTAATGTAGAATGCTTTACACTAGTTCCTCTTGCTAGAATTAGACGCGTACATATCAGATTGACCAAAATTCCACAATGACTACGGCGCCCTGTGGTGTCTATAGGAAATACTTAACTAGCAGGGAGAGATTATAGCTATCATAAAAACGTTTGAAAAAACCAACGCCGCCTCAGCTTTATTGCATCTACGCTGGTTAGACAACCTCTTGCTTAGACAACCCGAATATGATGAATCAGGCATTAGGTTTGTTCATTTTTTCTGCATGTATGATGGACGTGGCGTCAGGTATCAATTGACTTGACGCATTTTTGGCTTTTGGGACCCAAGCAAAATCCTCACAAGTGATGACTATTATTTCCCTCGGTAAGTGATGGTTTCCACTGAGGATCAAATGTTGAAAACAATTTTGTAAAGGCGTGGCATCTTTCATGTGCAGCGGCAGGATATGGCGAATATCCACAATTTCTTTTTGGTATGCAGTCTGACTGAATCTCAACGTTTTCATTGAAGCAGTATGATTTATACACTAATATTTACTTCTTTTTATTCAATTAGCTTGCACTGCAGGCAATTGTGTCCCTGTGGACAACCTGGACGATCTTGTTTTTCTTTTCATCATATGATTTGGTATGGTGGCTCTTCCAAGTGTTACCGTCGTCTTGAAACTTGAAACTTTATCGTCCACTAGTTAAAACCCGACACTACTGTAAAGCAGCCACTGGGTAGGACAAGGCTTAAACAAATAAAAACATAAATAAAAGTCACATAAAACAACTGAGGTTAAAATTCACACATAGATTACGAAATTCAGAAGAGTCTAAAAACTTTTCAAATGCGAACAAACCAAGCACAGGCACAGAAGGTGGTAAAGCATTCCACACACGAGCAGCAACCGGATAAAACAGCTCACCCGTGGCGGCCTTATGTCTGGCCAGCTCTACGTGGCAAGTGTGGTTCAGACGGCTACTTCTACGGTTTCTAGAGGCTCTTTCAAACGAGTCAGACGGACAGTAGCGAACGCCATGGTAATACTTATAGAACAGCTTCAATCTCTGTTTCGCAGCACACAGCCAGAGAGGAGAGAGACACTTTTTGGACAACAATTCACAATTTCCGAGCATAGTGCTGTAGTTATCGGTGTAATTATTACAGTAGTTCTGTGCATAAAAGCGTTGGACTTTTTCATATTTCTTACGAGAATACTGACTTCTGGGATAACAAGCTTCCCACGCATAGCACATTTGAGGCAGAACACAGGCATTATAGACTGTAGACAAGACATATCGTGGCGCACCACCGCGAACCAAACGCATGGTTGCACCCAAAGCCCGCTTGGCCTTCGATGCAGCTATTTCAGTGTGCTCAGCAAAACTTAGCTTCGAATCAACCACAATACCAAGGTACTTGAAAGAGAACACCCGTTCGAGCCGATCAGCACCCAAAACCAGGTCAGCAGCGAGAGGAGAAGGATTTGGATGGAGGGAGAAAAGTTGATATTTAGTTTTGGATGAGTTTAAGGAGAGATTTAGATTATTTATTTCGTTTAGAATAGCCGTGACATCGCTTTGAAGGTGTCTCTAACAGTGGCGACAGGTTTGATAATAACAGCATCATCTGCGTACAAAAACAGTTGAGAGTTAGAACTAAGCTGAAGTTTAGCTACTGAGTCAATGCAGGCAATGAAAAGAACCGGGCCAAGTACAGTACCTTGAGGTAGTCCAGAGGTCTCAGATTTTGGTGCAGAAAGCTCACCGTCAACGCACACCGAGAACGTGCGATCCGATAGCCAGGAGGTAAGCCAGCGCAACAGAAACACTGGCAGGTCGAAATTGCGCTGCAGAACTTCCAGCAGTTGCGAGTGTGGCACAGAGTTAAAGGCAGCTTTGATATCGAAATACACTG
>JASANB010005035.1:0-134296 GCA_030248155.1 Sabatieria punctata | reverse complement strand
AGTAGTAAGCAAAGCGACCAAACAGAACTGGCGAATTTCGTAAACGGTCAATAATGTGCCACTAACTGTCAGGCACTTAACGCCGTTTATGGTACCGACACCATATAAGGTGCCGGTACCATATGGTAGCGGTACCTAGGGTAGTGGTACCATAATATATGGTGCCCCACCTTCGCGACCTGTGGTGGTACCATACCATATATGGTGTCGGTACCATAAACGGCGTTAAGTGCCTGACTGACTAAAATTATACAGGCAAAGAAGAAAACAAAGGAAGCGTACCGGATTGTTGTCACTTTCTGGTTTATTCTGATTTGACTTGAGAAATTTGGAGCCTCCGCCCAGTAGGGCGGGAGCGGGAGCTGACTGGGGCGCAGTTGCAGTAGCAGCAGCTCGCTCTCCTCGAGACGTCTTCGGTCGACCGGCAGCCAAGTCCTGTTTCGGTGCGGCTGCTGCATTAGGCACGCCGAGCCCGATCGGCACCGCTTTTGTTCGCGCCGGAGACTGCGAATTGATGTTCGAGTTTTTCTGCTCTGCTCCGCTTAACGGCGCCAGACGACTTTTCGGTTTCTGAAAGAGACAGATCTGTCGAATGACAAGCACCGCATCAGTATCAACTCTACAATTATACTGAGTCGCTCTCACTACAGTACGGCAGCAAACATCCATGCATGGGGTATGGCCGGCCGAGGGGGTATAACCGGCGAGAGGGGTAAACCCCCGGCCCCAGCGGGATTGTAAAGTGGCAGAAAGATTAGCATTAGCACGATCACGATGATTAGCAAAGTTGTGTAGGCGTTACATTTATAGATGCCATGAAGCATTTCGTTTTGCTTTTCAATTAAATTCGGTGTTTATTACAAGACGGGCTACTCTAAAATATTTGCTGTCGTATTCTCTTTATTATTTTCTCTAGAATGCGCGAAAAATCCGAGCCTGTGTCAAATAGAAATGGTCACTTAAAACTTGCTTATTAAGAATAGTATAGAAATTGAGGCGACATAGCACTGAATCCGACGCTGGTAAGAATAAGCAAAGCGGCCAAATCGCTCGCGCACCACCAATTCAGATTTTCGGCGTTTTTGGTAGTAGAACCGCAAAATTTTGCTAACCCCTATCCCGGACTCTACTGCTTCGCCGATGACTTCGCATGTACATGTACCAGTCATTTTAGCAATCTTTTAATCTGAAGTTGTAGGAAAATGACAAAATAATTGACCCCAATACGCTCCACAGAGCAGCAATGCAAATTATCTCCAAACCGGGCTCTGCTCATAATAACGCAGCCGCTCACCTCCTTGGAGTTGTCAGCAGCAGCTGCCAGCGGGGCGAGACGACCAGTTGACGGTTTTGCAGCAGCGTCTGCCATTTTTAGCGGCGCCTACAACACATCAATAATAACCGAACGTCTTCTAGCGTGCTATTACAGTCAGGCAGTTAATATCGTTACCATATAATGGTGCCGGTACCATATATGGTACCATTACTCTAGGTACCGGTACCATAAACGGCGTTAAGTGCCTGACTGTATTAGTTACCTTTTTAGGAGTCTGTTCTAACGGTTTCGGTTTGGTGTTGCCGGTCACTTTGTTTCTAAGCTGAACTTTCTTCCGCTCTTCCGTAACCATGTTTCTGTACTTTTCGTCGCTCGGATGCTCCCAGCTCGACTCCCCGGTGCGAACGTTAAAGAAATACAGTGAACCAGTCTCCGATTCCCTGTAAAATCATTTTTAGTTGGACTTGAGAGAAAGAAAAGAAAGCTAGCACTAGAATGCTACATGAATAACAAAAGATGGCCAGGTGACTTACACAGCTTTCCATTCGTTGGACGGCAGAGGAGCTGTGATTCCAGCTCGCGCAATCCACATCAACTCTATCTCATTGTCCGGGTCGATACCGATCGTTTCTGCGTACTCCCGCAGCTCTAAATTTACACCATCACTGATCATGTAACAGGTCATCCCCCGAAAGGAGGAGGGAGGTTGGGGTACGTGCATACATCGGCTAGTATTTCGGCTAAAGGTGTGGTAAATTTTCAATTCATTAGGGGCTGAGGGGGCTGAAAAGGCCAACCCCCCCCGAGACAGTTTAAAGGACCCCGACCCAAAAAAATGCAAGTACCTACCAGTAGTGGCTCCAGTACTAACAAACTGGCTCAGAAATTGCCAATTTTTAGCCTAAAATTCGCTTCAGGAGCCGTTGGAAACCAAATCTGGCGTTTCCACTGCTGATATTTAAGAGAAATCGGTGTTTTTGGTAGCTCTTTTTGTCATTTTTGCTTGTTTTAGCTCTAAAACGCTATTTGCCAGCTTAAAATATCGATTTTTAGCGTGCATACTGAAAAAACGTGCTATAAACGCATTTCCAGGCGTTTTGGAGCTTTTGGAAATTTTGGATCCCCTCTGGGCGAAACCCCTCTCGACTCCCCACTGAGCAAAACCACCCTACGCCCCTCCCCATGTCTGCTGAGCATAAATTGGGGCGTCAGAGTACTAAAAACCGGTCAAAAATCGCTAAAGGTCGGTATTCTGGACTAAAAATCGCTGAAAAAAGTGCTCAGTTAATTAAGATGAATTTTGCGAGAAAGTCAGCTTTGGTGCCGAAGAGAGGGGGCAAGCAGGGTCATCTCACGGATCTGGCTGATATTTATATCTGTTAAAATAGAGCACAGTCGAAGACCAACGGTGCATGCCCGGCCACCAGCAACCCCCTGGAACCGGAGCTACACCCCCTCAAAGTTGGGTCGGCAGCAATTTTTGGTGTCATTTTAATAGCTCTGACACCCTCTATTCAAACGATCACCCTTCATTCATTTCTTAAGCTATGATTCCAACTCCCATATGGTTTTGTAGCTGCTCCAATGGCCTTTCATTTTCTGGTACTCCCGTTTCCAGATCATAGCTGGTTAGCGAGACATTCTTCGAAAACTACGAAATTTCCGCAAAATGCCACTCCGTTTTTTTTCGAAAAATCTTTATAACTTTTTATGCAAAGGCCCTGCCAAGCTAATCTTTTAACAAAAGTTAGGCATGAGTTGGCCAAACAAAATGAGCGCACTAAAGTGTGCTGTTTAGGGGGGTGTTTGGCCTCTCAAAGGTGTTCGAAAAAATTTTTTCCTGCAAAGCCTAGTGGTTCGCATACTGTTATATGCAGTTTTGTGGGCTGAGTTCGCAAATGCATTCAGGTTAGCTAGATTCGATCTGGATCGGGAGAAATTGGCGTCCAAAGTTGAGACCAAGCCTATTTCTTGAGTGGAACTACTGGCTAGTATGACCATTAACCGCGGTGCAATGCAGTTTTTCTTATGTAGTTTTTGCTGCTGATTCCGAAAATAACTTTATTTTTGCTCTACGTTGCTTAGTTTTGAAGATATCGGCAGTTTTATGATTTGGGAAGAAAACGGCTGCACTTGGTATAACATGCTCGTTTGAAAGGTGACTGAATTCAGTCGCATGTAGGGTACAGAGCCATCTAAATTTATATCACCTATGTAGTTTTTGCCGCTGATTACGAAAATGACATCTGTTTTTCAATCTGAACGCTCCTGAGCTACTTATGTAATTTTTATGCCCTGGTACTGTGACAATAAGTTATCTGTCACATCTGGGCACAACGTGGTATCTATCTGGTGCAGTTTTTTCCGCTGATTCAGAATATCATCGTATTTTTGCGCTGCGGCTCCTCAGTCGCAAGTTATGGACCTCTGAAGTTTCATTAAGAAACATGCCATGAGAAGCAGTAATCCTGAAACAAATGTTCAGCATTCATGGATTTCTGAAGGGAACCTTTTGTCAGTTAATAGTGTACCCGACCTATTTTGACCCGCTGAGTTCAAAAATGACCTTTGTTTTTCTCTACTGCAGTTCAATTTTGAGATATACTGATCAAGCCAAATTTGCATTAATATTCGTATATCTGCAAAAGGAGTAATTAAAGATTAAAATAAACGCCATTTTTGAACAGAGCGGGTCAAAATAGGTCGGGTACACTATTGACTGACAAAAGGTTCATTTCAGAAATGCATGAATACTGAACATTTATTTCAGGATTACGGCTTCTCATGGCATGTTTCTTAATGAAACTTTGGAGGTCCATAACTTGCGACAGAGTGTCCGTAGCGCAAAAATATGATGATATTCTGAATCCCCGGAAACAACTGCACCAGATAGATGCCATATTATGCCCACATTTGACAGATAACTTGTTGTCTGAGTACCAGGGCATAAAAGTTACATAAGTAGCTCAGGAGCAGTCAGATTGAAAAACAGATGTCATTTTCGTAATCAGCGGCAAAAACTGCATTAGGTGATACAACTTTTTATGGCTCTGTACCCTAGATGCGACTGAATTGAGTCACCTTTCAAATGAGCATGTTATGGCAAGTGCAGCCGTTTCCTTCCCAAATCATAAAAATGCCGATATCTTCAAAACTAAGCAACGTAGAGCAAAAATAAAGTTATTTTCGGAATCAGCAGCAAAAACTACATAAGAAAAACTGCATTGCACCGCGGTTAATGGTCATACTAGCCAGTAGTGCCACTCAAGAAATAGGCTTGCTCTCAACTTTGGACGCCAATTTCTCCCGATCCAGATCGAATCTAGCTAAACTGAATGCATTTGCGAACTCAGCACACAAAACTGCATATAACAGTATGCGAACCACTAAGCTTTGCAGAAAAAAATTTTTTTCGAACACCTTTGAGAGGCCAAACACCCCCCATACCCCCCCCCTAAACAGCACACTTTAGTGCGCTCATTTTGTTTGGCCAACTCATGCCTAACTTTTGTTAAAACATTAGCTTGGCAGGGCCTTTGCATAAAAAGTTATAAAGATTTTTCGAAAAAAAAACGGAGAGGCATTTTGCGGAAATGTCGTAGTTTTCGGAGAATGTCTCACTAACCAGCTATGATCTGGAAACGGGAGTACCAGAAAATGAAAGGGCATTGGAGCAGCTACAAAACGATATGCGAGTCGGGATCCTAGCTTAAGAAACGAATGAAGGGTGATCGTTTGATTGGAGGGTGTCAGAGCTATTAAAATGAGACCGAAAATTGCTGCCGACCCAACTTTGAGGGGGTGTAGTTCCGGTTCCAGGGGGTTGCTGGTGGCCGGGCATGCACCGTTGGTCTTCGACTGTGCTCTATTTTAACAGATATTAATATCAGCCAGATCCGTGAGATGACCCGGCTTGCCCCCTCAAAGCTGACTTTCTCGCAAAATGCATCTTAAGACTCAGAGCTAAAAAAGCCAGCCAGCCAGCCGCCGCTCACTTTTAGCCCAAACCTCAGGATTTGAAAATTTACCACTTGCTCATCCGAAATGTTAGCCCATGTCTGCCCATACCAGATTTTACCGTGTGCCTGTCAGTCAAGCGATACCAAGCCATATGGTAGGGCACCGGTCCGGTGCCAAATATGACTGTGTAATGAAGTAGTGCCATATTTTAGGTACCAGTTCATTCGATTTGACCTGGCACCATAACATGTGGTCAAGCTATCGCGATCTAATGCAAGTATGCAATGCAGCTATAGGCGTAAATGAGCTCAGAACGCCCTATTTCATGGGTTAAAACCGAAATTCCCTTCCAACCTTATCTGTCAACCACCCAACCCAGAACTTGCGCACCAAACGAGATGCGCGTCGTTCCGTGAGGAGAGAGAGAGTATGCTGTTATGTTTACCTTCCTCGGTCGGTCCGTCGTCATCCTCGTCCAGTAGACTGTCCTCCTCCTCTTCAAACATAGCACTCTGACCAGCAAACATCCCTCCAACAGCTCTTAATTCAAAGTCCTGTCAGCATAACAGCGCATGATGCGATGGCCTGTATTCGCAGGCAACGGCACTTACGAAACGAACACAAAGTGAACCTAAAATATTAGTTTAGTACGAAGAATCAATGGTAATACTGGCATGGTAATGTGCTCCGAATTTCAGTCTGTTTGGCCAAGGTTTGCGGCAGTACATACAACAATCATGAGCCGGGACTGGGGCCTTGGGCCTCTGGTTGGACCAAAATTGTAGAGGGGTGCATATATGGGCTGGAAACAAATGGAGGGGGTATGTAGCTTTTCCTCCGGGGTTTGGAGAGTATAAAAACGCTTTACCAAAAGGTCGCCAAAATTTTGGAGAGGATATTGGCCGGGGAGGGGCGTTTGACCGAAATATTCTCTTTTTTGCAAAAAAGGTCGTCAACATTTTCCGACGGGGGGTCGGGGTAGTATGACCGACCGAGGGGGATTTTGGCCGGCGAGAAGGGTAAACCCCTTTGACCCCCGGCCGATGTATGGACGGGTCCAAGCTCTCTACAGACTCTACATAATATGAGTGGATCGCAACCCCGGGAGCTGTACGACTGCCCTTCGGGCGTGCCGTGCTGATTAGATAATAGATAATAGCTGCCGGGCTTGTGACATAACTGTACGTCTCTGACGTGGTGCCTAACCTGCGCAATGCTTACTTACTGTGAACACTAATTTGCGCGATTGACTGAAATGAGCTTTTTTTCCCAGACTGGGTTGAAAATTAGGCATACATGTAGCTGGGATTTCGGCTGGGAGAATTTTTATAGTCCAAAATAGGATTTCAGGGCTATTTCAAATAGGATTCCGGAACCCTATTTTGGGCCTCAGAAAGAAACCCCAACTATGGTTTCAGAAACTCAATTTTGAGTTCTGTAACCCTAGTTTGAGCCTTAGAAACCCCCAATTAGGGCTTCAGAAACCCAAATTAGGGTTCCGGAGCCCTGTTTACGGTCTCTGAAGAAACCCTAATCAGGGCTTCTCGAACCCTGTTTACGGGTTTAGAAGGCCAAAATAGGGTTTCAAAAAACTCCCCCCCTAGAAACCGGCTGGAGAGAATTGTCCCCGAAAATCGGGCATGGGGAAATCCCCATTATTCCCCCAACTGCATGTATGAAATTAGGTGACTGAAGAGGTCGATTCTAGGAAAGACGGAGCCTTTGGGGCACAATTCCTCTAGATATGCTTTTGGCTGTCTTTCTACATCAAGGCGTTCCAGAGACCTGCGGAACGGTAAAAAGTTTGCGAAAAATGGCGTTTCTTGTAAAATTTCGCAAGGAAGAAAGAAGAAACCGAAATTTAGAAAGTAGGGTGGATTTTTATTTTTTTAGCTGACTGAAACTGAGATAAGATAAAGAGAAACCGCCAGACAGCTCTACTTTTTCATTTTTCGGTCACATCGATCCTTCTCTCTGAAATAATCTACGTACGGTGCTTTATTCAATCAGGTACTGGGCGAGTAGTAATACGAATTAATGAAAATAAAAAACGAGGCCTGGATTAACAAAACGAAGATGCAGCTGATGCCCATCAACATTTCTCAACAACAACAACTGCAACAACGAACAAAAGCATAAAAGTGAAGGAAGGATAGAGTCGAGAGAGACTTCTGCTCTGCTCTGCTTTTTCTGTGAATCTGATTGTGAATCGACCGAAACCGTATTGTAACAATTCAATGCGCAACCGCAGAAGAAATCGCCTGCAAATCAGGGCAGGCGGCGGGTTTTCAAACTATAACAGACTGTGATGTGAAGGCAGATTTATACTTCTGCCACCGGGGTGGCACTGGCACTTTCCAAATTGCTGCCAACCACTCAATTTAGACTTGGATGGACCGGTTAATACCAGTTGAGTGGCACTTTCCCAGCAGCCGAAGTCTAAATTGCACCGTTGTTGGTAGCGATTAAGATGCATTTTACGAGAAAGTCAGCTTACAGGGGGCAAGTAGGGTCATCTAACGGATCTGGCTGATATTAATATCTGTTAAAATAGAGCTCAATCGAAGACCAACGGTGCATGCCCGGACACCAGCAACCCCCTGGCTGGAGTAGTCAAGTGCCACCAGTCCCAGTGAAGTAAGTTCCAATAAGTATAAATCCGCCTTAAGCGCTAGCTAGTACAAAACCCATAGAATAGATAATCGATAGAGGAGTTTGTCTAAGCCCGCATTTGGCTAATAGGTACCTCTACAACTACTGGATTTTGGGCAAGCTTGTTTTCAGCTTAAGCTACCTAATATGTGAGAGAAGTTTATGCCAAAAAACTGATTTTAGTGGTTTCCAATCATAATACATTGATGAGTCGGTACAAATGCGTACGTACTGTACATTTACTTGCGTATTAAACACATACTTTGCAAGAGTCAGAAACCAAACCAGTACACTGTATTTATCCCAGCTTTCTACTGAGCAGATCAATCAAACTTTTGTTCAACAGAACGAAACTAAACTTTTTCGTATTCAAGAAGCGCGCTTTGAAGAAGCATTTCAGCGGCGCACGGAAACAGTCCTCTTTGTCTTTGTTGGTTTCATGTCTGGCAGAGGAACTGGGTAGACGCGTGCCAACGATAGGTACGTGACCCTTTAGCAGACCTCGCGCTGTATTCAGCATCAACATCATACAGAGAAGAGACAACAGGAACGACATGGCTTCTGTCTCCTCGTGGTTTGACGGAATTCAAGTGTAATTGAAATTCAGCAGGTTCAGTTTCGTCGCAGAGTTGATTGATTGTAAGGCGTGGTGGAGTCACAAATTTTAATTACGATGAGGAAGCTAATAAAGTTGTTTGCGCAGTGACACTCCTTATGACGCATTCATCAAAAGATCATGTGACAAACGCGACGTATGTGCAAAGCTCTGCTGCTAATAGAAAAGACCGCTAAAAAAGCGAAAAAAAGCTCTTCGTACGACACATAAAAAGAAATTTATGAACGTACACAAAGAATTAACGATATACACGTGAAAGCAAAAAGCAGTTCGTACAACACATAAAAAGAAATTTATGAACGTATACAAAGAATTAACGATACACACGTATGCAGGTTGCTTTTCAAATGTGTGCACGTGTGTAGGTGTTGTTTTTGCAGTGCCAAGGTTGCGATTTGGTTTTGCGGGCCAGTGGAGCAGAACCTAAAAATAAGTCTCAGTAAAATTGGAACGCCAAGTCATCAACGAATTGAGGCCGACCGGTCACTCGTGTTTGAGTGGTCAGTTGGAAACTAGAAAATCCGGAAGTGGCAGCGTTACGTCTGCATTGATGAGTGGTGGTAGTAAGTTTAAAGTGGCCCATTTTAAAACTGCATTCAGGTTCTTATGTAATTCATATTGTGCCGGCGCGTAGATATGATAATCTGGGCGCTCACCGGTGTCTTACTGGCACCCAAGGTGCTATCGGCCACCATTCCCTGGGGTCAGTCCGGACCCCGAAAGCCCTGGTACTTCAGAGCCTCTCACTCGTCGCTCAACGACGATTGTGAAGAGCCCGCAGACCTGTCACGAGAATTTATGGACTGGTTTACAGAGTCGCAGACCGACCCACAAATGCTTGAACATTCGGCTTTGACAGGCAGCAAAAGTGTCGACAAATTGTTAGACGAAGAACCAGCAATTTGCTCCACAAGCCCTTCCAACGGTCTTGGTTCGACGCTTATGGAAAGATCTTTATGTCCGTGGCAATGGAAGTAAGTTGGATCTAATAGACTGATTAACTCTGTTTCCGACGTTTTGTTGTATCTGTCGCCTACGTACGAAGCCGAACTTCAGACTGAATCGCGACCAGAGCAGGGAGCCGAAACTCATCTCAGAAGCGGAATGTTTATGCCGGCGCGCGCGCGGTTCGATCGGCGCCTTGTGCGTGCCGATCGAGCGCGAATTTCCGGTGCTGAAGCGCGTTGCGTGCGACGGCAGAGGCGCCAGATTCAAATACCGACGCACGTTCGAAACGATCACAGTCGGCTGTCACAGCGTGATTCCGCGCACAGAACAGGCTCTTCCGCTAAGCCATCATTTGCGGTCGCGAAACGAAATAAAAAGATAATCAACCGACTGAAAGAAAGAGGTGTGTAGATTAACGTACGTGTGAATAATAAATCTGCATTGGCTTTTGCGCCAGCGTTTTTTGTGACCCAGTGACAGAGTGCGGCCTAATTTGTAAAACAATCCGACGACAGACCGCAGAGAAAGTTGCGTCGCATGACCTTAGCCGCACTGATTGCAGACGACAGTTGATGACCCCGCTACACTCGCCCATTCTTCTTTCTTTTTTTCTACTCGGTTAGATTTTAGAAATCTGTGACATCATCAAACTAGATAGTAGAAACCAGCAATCGTGAAAAAGCACATTTGTACATACGTACGTACAGTAGCTGCCCACTTTGATTGAGTCAATGTAACAGCTGTCGTTTGGTCTGTCAATCTGTCGTTTTAGCGCTGCACCTACGGATCATCATGTGCGGCATACGTATACACTAGGTGCTTTGCTGCCATAATAACGTTAGCAAAAGCAAAGTATCTAGTCATGTGGATAGTTGTCTTGCTGAAAATGTTGTTAGTTTTATTGCCGGTTTGTTCATCAGACAATCACAAGCACAGGACTGAAATCATTTTCGAGCTATACCAAGGAGAGACTACCTGTTTTTCGGAAGAATTTCACGAAGAATTCATGAATTACACCTTCGAATTTCATGTGACTAGAGGGGACGGAGTTCAGGTCTGGCTGACCAACCCCTACGGAATTCTCTTGTACGCCGTGCCACAGCAAGTCAAGGATGTCTTCTCCTTCCTCACATCTCCTGGCTCTTTCTCCTTTTGTTTTACCAGCCACGCTTTGATTAGCTTAGGCAAGAAGGCTGTTTACATGCGATTGGAGAAAACCGATTTGACCGGACTTGGAAAGTAGGACTTGGTATTTTTTCAGAACTATAGAGTTTTTAAAAAAAAATCAGCCATTTTTCAGTCCGATAGACGGCCGACCCGGCCCATTCGGTCCCGAAGCGACCACCTGCGACTCAATTCATTCGCGGCTTAGGGAAACACGAAACCTGCAAAAGGACTACCGTTTACGTGTAGAGAATGGCAGATCGTTTGCGCAGGAACTGAACGGTCGCATAAAACTGATGGGCACGCTGACTACTTTGGGAATGGTTCTAGTGGGAATCGGACAAACGGTGTTCCTGAAGAAAATGCTCACGCCATCTCGAAATGATCACAGCGCTTCCAATGTCTGGGTCGAGATGGGCTCTGAGGAGTATTAGCTGCTTTATGTTCCTTATTTGTGGTGTATTTGCGAACCTATTTTGCTTTTTGTTCGGCTGAACTAGCCGAAATTTTTGTGTAGTTGATTGACTTCGATTCTGTGTATACGTGGACTGTGCTGGTGAAAATCCAGTCCGTCTAAAGATCCTTCGTATACGTGCGACGCTTGAACAAAAGACACCTAAAAACGCACTCTCCAATCTGGTTCTCCCTAGAAATCCGATCCCTATCTAAAAGGTTGCACTGACTAGCGTTCCACGGAGCTGTTCAGTCTTTTGTATCTTGTCAATTTGATCGGTTAGTGGCTGCGATCTAAGTTGCCATCATGCACAAACTGTTGCTGCTTGCGTTTTTTCTTTTTTCTGCCGAAGTTTTTGCCGACGACGATTCTGCAGTTGATGATACCGGAAAATCCGTCGACCCAGAAGTAGGAGCGCAAGAGAAGCCCGAGATTCCGGCAATTGAGCCAGGTTCGTTCAGGCGCTCAAAAATGTAGAACTAAAGATAAAATTATTGAGGTTTCAGAAAAGCCATGCGATCTGAGCGGTCTCTGGTTCAACCAGCACAATTCGCGCATTGAATTCCAACATTTTCCCAACGGAACACTGTTGGGAAAATTCAAAACAGGCGTAGAGAGCAGACCCGGTGCTGCAGGAGGTAAAATACATAATATGTATTCGGCTACCGGGGATGTAAAAACGACGTTTTCAGAAGGGATGGCTACCGAAGTGAGAGGTTATTTCATGAACGACATGTTTGTCTTCACAGCTTTCTGGCGCGGCGGCAAGTCGGTGACTGCTTGGAACGGTCAGTGTCACAAGGAAGCAAAAAAGACAACTCTCCTGAAGACCAGCTGGATACTGACCAGTGTCCACGACGCTTGCGATGACCACTGGGGAGCTAATCGGTACACCTGTGTAGTTGGTGCTTTGTCTAAGTAATATGCACCCTTTTTTTAGATTTGGAGTGGACACGTTCCATCGCAAACCGGCCAAGTTACCTAGACCGTATCTGCCTAGAAGCTGTCAAAAGAAATAGGTTAAGGGAAAGAGAGCGACTTGTAGTCTAGTGTGCAGTATATACAGTATACACTGTACGTATACATGGTACTATATACACTGTACGTATACATGGTACGTACATTGTATATACACTGTGCGTATACATGGTCATTTCGTAGTGAAGAACCAGGTGCATTATGGTATGTACATTTGGACAATGTGTCCTACTAAACCTCGCACAGAGCAGCGAGGTGTTGTGCATGGTTTATTTTGTGACCAACCAACCAGGAAATAATATGTTTAGCACGAAAACAAGCTCATTACAGACGCGGAAATTGCGCAGAGAATTTACGATGCAGTAAAATTTGTACGCACTGCTTACGTAGACGGTCGGTATAAATACGTAGCGTCGAAGAAATTTACACCAAACCGCAGTACTGTACCATGTGGACCGATCTGTTGCTTGTGTGCTGTCTCTTCACCAGTCTACTGCAAGTGTCAGAGGCCTCAAACTATTGGCGACATAACTTCCTCTGCGCCCAACCGTCGGTGTGTCCGTGTTTCGCAGCCGTTCAAATCTGCCAGCTACACGACTGCAATCGAGTCTGTGAGAAATACTGCAACAATCGATGTCTCGATTATGGCCTTCTATCGAAAGTTTAGCTTGCGCAAACAACTTTTGTCATAATTTCTGTCATTGTTGCATCTACTTGAAACGTGTCTTTTCTAAGTTTTGTTTTTTAAATAGTCGGATGGTTTTTGGACCACTCCATAAAAGTTCTCTCAGCGCGTTTGTACATCCATGCTTGTTTTGTTTTGTCCAGGACTGCCCTACCACCGGTAGTGCGCAAATCTCCAATAAAAGCCTTTCCACAAAAGACTCATGCCGTTTTCCCACACAGCTATTGTGCAATCAGAAACAAACGCTGCACAGTTAGTTTGTATCGCAGGAGAGAAACGGTTGGCTAGTATTTCTACAAAAAATGAATGCCCAAATTCTGTTGGTGGCGGTTTTTCTGTTCGCCGGAGCGACGAATTTCGAGCCAGTCACAGCGGCGAGTGAAGAAGAATGCAAGGAACCAGTGGCGTGTCCGTGTTTCGAGGAACCGATCAACTTCTGCCATCGCGAAATCTGCGACGACGTCTGTCTCACCCACTGCCAAGAGCAGTGCGTGGAAAAAGGCTGACACTGAGTATCTAGCAGAGAAAGAATAAGTAAAGTGGAGTAAAAGCTAGTGAATTGGACAACCTGTTTAGCAAGACAATATTAGAACAAACGACGTTGGCGTTCAAGAGACTGAGACGTACGGATCGGTTTGAAGTGATACCAAATATTGTACTGATACAATCCAATCACCCACATTACAGTTAGCATACATGTACTAGTGGGTTACCCCTCAGCTAGAAAGGCCAAACCCCTCACCCCGAGACAGTTTAGGGACCCCGAGCCCGACCCAAAAAATGCAAGTACTAGTAGCGGCACCCGTACTAACAAACTGGCTCAGAAATAACTCATTATTAGCTTGAAAAGCCTTGAAAAACCGAACTTGGCGTTTCCACTGCTGATGTTGCAGAGAAATCGGTGTTTTTGGAAGCCTTTTTTGTCATTTTTTAGCTCTAAAACGCTATTTGGCAGCTCAAAAATAGCGATTTTAGCTTCCTTACTGAAAAAGCGTGCTGGCTAAAACGCATTTCCAGGCGTTCTGGAGCTTTTTAAAAATTTGTACCCCTCTGGGCGAAACCCCCTTCGACCACCACTTGACGGAAAAACCGCCGCTCCCCACGCCGGCCGGGACCTGTTATATGTGACAGTTAGGGAAATGACATGCAAACGATAACGACGCACTAAATATGGCACCAATTGGCTCGAGCCCCTAGGTGCTACCTTCCTAACTATATAAACATAGCAATTGAAGCCTCCAACGAACAGATAATGCGAGCGATCAGTTGACGCAAAAACTTCCTTCCCGTTCGACCCACGGCGTCATAGCACGTCCATCCGAATTTTATTCAACAGATACAGATTAAAGGGACACGCAGACAAAACAACTACGACGTGACAGACAACAAGGCAACAAAAATCGTCATCCGATACAAGCTACAAACTCGGATAGCAAACAAAAACCACTGTAGTGTATAACTTTCCTTCCCTCAATCAAATCAAGTCGGCCACTAAAAGGAACCCAGTAAAGGCTGAGCAATAAAAAGGTAGAAAGGAGGTCACCGTTCATAGGCATCTCGTCGATCTGCGTACTGTAGTACTGCTCGATATCACGCAGGATGCGGATGTCGTCCGACTTGACGAAATTGATCGCCACACCCTTCCGACCGAATCGACCCGACCGACCGATCCTTAAACCGATCGTAACTTAGTGATAGATGGCAGAGGTCGGCGCGACCAAGGGAGGCAGCTAAGATAGGGATAGCAGTCCAGTCGCCCTACTAACGGTTGAAATCCTAGTGAGAAACTTGAATTTATTTATTCAAAAATTTCGCCGGAAATTGCAAAAAATTCAAGCAAGCAAAAAATCCAATTTTCGGCAAAAAAACTGGCCAAACACCAAATTTTTAACAAAAAAGTTATTCAAGAATCAAGATTTTCTATTAGAATGGGCGAAAATTTGCGGTTTAGTGCGTAGTTGCAAGGGAGAGGAAGAGTGCGTAGTAACTGATAAAATCCATTTCTATTATGGCTTAAAAAGCATCAATAGACTTCCTAACAGCTTCCATGGTCGTTGAGCAGATTAGATTTTTATTTGCCTAAGCCCGACCCCCTCCGGGACCCCGAGACACAGACATGAGAGACACCTGTGAATGTAGAGTTCTCGGTTGTTGGGTAGATCGTAGTTGATCACCAGCGACACTTGAGGCACGTCCAGACCGCGCGCCCACACGTCTGTGCTGATCAGCACTCGACTAAACACAAAACACAATTTCTGAGGTTAGACAGAGAACCTCTCTGAACTCTCTGTTACCTGGTGCCGGAGCGGAACTCCTTCATCACCGACTCTCGGTCCTTCTGCTCCATGTCGCCGTGCATCGACGACACCGTAAAGTTGGCTTCCTTCATCTTCTCGCTTAGCCAGTCCACCTTAAACACACAACCACTTGGTTGGCCACAAGCCGCACCGACGACCAGCATTGGGCGCGGTAAATTTAAACCACAGTTCTAGTCTGAATCGCTGGACAACACCAACGCCGGTGAGAAAATGTTATTATGACAAATTTAGCCTTTCAAATACGCACGTTAATGGCAAAACTGACAATTTCAGTTCAGTAAGAGATTGAGCATACACGAGCCTGAGAGCCTACTCTCTGAAGTCGCCGGCCACCGGCCCTCGGCTGCTAGACCTAGCCAAAATTTGGCGATTTTTAGAAAAATCCACGATTTACTGCGTTTTTGGCTATTTTTTCAGAAATCTGTGATCCGAAGGGATTCGGCTGGCGAAGCCAAACCCCCTCACTCCTCCGAGACAGGTTAACGGACTCCCGGGGATAGGTTCGGTTCGTCGACTTCCGTTCGTCGACTTCCGTTCGTCGACTGTTCGACGCTCTGTTCGCCGAATTAAAATTTATTCACTTGGCCTGTGATCGTCCGGCCGGCCTCTAATTGTTCGGCGCAGCGCAAATCACTTAATAGCTCATTGGCCAAACCAAAAATGACCGGAGGAGGGTAACGGCCACCATAATTGTTTATTAACATACACATAGGTAGAATCACGAGCACTTTGGCTGTGTCAGGAGCACAGTTGTGATGCACGCAAACGCGATCAACCTAAATTAATAGTGTAATAGAAGGAACTGCAGATTTCTAGGCAGCGCGTGCAGGTATTTAAGGAAGGCTACGGTATGACTGCAAGCAATGCGCTTTCTTAGATCACTGATGAGGCTTTGTGACCGCTGACGGATATTATGACCCCCGTTTGAGTGACAGCTCCGGATCAATTAGTAATACTGGTTGTATAAACGAGGCCTAGGGCAATAGGACAAATGCGCATAGCCAAATCAACATTAATCTACAAGAAATAATAATCCTACTGTCAGTCATGTGAAGACTGTCCATACAAAAATGTTTGTAGCTCAAGGTAAGCAGAAAATATTAGAAAGATCAATGTAACAGGCGGTCGTTTGTCTCTACACAGACATAGCCGTCAAGGACGAACGCCGTAGCGGTGCGCTTCGCTAGCACAGTATCCATAGCACTTCTCTCTAGCGACTTCATGAATTACGGCATTCGATGGCCGGTCATTCCCCTCCCCCCCCCCAAAAACATAGAAAACACTAACATAAATGAAATAATATACAAAATCATCACACAACTACAAACTTCGTCAAAACCTCTCAACAAAAAAAAACAAAAATAAACAAAAAACACAAACCACAACAAAACAAAATCCACCAAATCAAATCACTCACACACCAAAAAAAATCTATTACTCACCAATCCAGCTAAGAAACGATTAGTCAAAAAAAAAAGACTAACATAACAAACACCTCCGATAGAGATGCAGAAAGTCAGAAGAGAGGGGCAGGGCCATCTCACGGATCTGGCTGAATTTATATCTATTAAAATAGAGCACAGTCGAAGACCAACGGTGCATGCCCGGCCACCAGCAACCCCCTGGAACCGGAGCTACACCCCCTCAAAGTTGGGTCGCCACAATTTTCGGGCTCATTAAAGCTCTGACCCTCCATCAAACGATCACCCTTCATCGTTTCTAAGCAGGATCTCGACTCGCAAGGTTTGAGCTGGTCCAATGGCCTTCATTTCTGGTACCCCCGTTTCAGATCGAGCTGGTTACCGAGATATTCGCCGAAAACTGCGAAATTTCCACAAAATGCCACTCCGTTTTTTCGAAAAATCTTTTTAACTTTTTGTGCAAAGGCCCTGCCAAGCTAATGTCTTAACAAAAGTTAGGCAGAGTTGGCCAAACAAAAGAGCGCCCCAAAGTGTGCGGTTAGGGGGGGGGTATTTTGGCCTCTCAAAGGTTCGAAAAAAATTTTTTTCGCAAAGCAGTTGTTAGCATACATAGCAGTTTGTGGCTGAGTTCGAAAATGCATCAGTTTAGCTAGATTCGCTCTGGATCGGGAGAAATTGGCGTCCAAAGTGAGACCAACCCTTTTTCTTGACTGGCACTACTCGCTGGTATGACCATTAACCGCGGTGCAATGCAGTTTTTCTTATGTAGTTTTTGCTGCTGATCCGAAAATAGCTTATTTTGCTCTACGTTGCCTACTTTTGAAGATATCGGCATTTTCATGATTTGGGAAGAAAACGGCTGCACTCACAACATGCTTGTTTGAAAGTGACTCAATTCAGTCGCATCTAGGACAGAGCCAAAAAATTATATCACCTAAGCAGTTTGCCGCGATTACGAAAATGACATCTGTTTTTCAATCTGACTGCTCCTGAGCTACTTATGAACTTTTAGCCCTGATACTCAGACAATAATTATCTGTCAAATCTAGACCTAATATGGTATATATCTGGGCAGTTTTTCCGCTGATCAGAATATCATCAATTTTTGCGCTACGCCACTCGGTCGCAAGTTATGGACCTCCAAAATTTCAAAGAAACATGCCACGAAGCGAATCCAAATAAATGTCAGTGTTCAGCATTTCGAAATGAACCTTTTGTCAGTCAATAGTGACCCGACCTATTTTGACCCGCTGAGTCAAAAATGACCTTTGTTTCTCACGTCAATTTGAGAATAATCAAACAAAATCAAATATCAAATCTCAAAAGATAACAAATAAAACAAACCCAGAACTCAAAAACCACAAAAACATTCAAAACAACACTAACATTACGGAACCCTACAACAGCCAAACCACCCAAAATCAACAACCACCAAAACCAATACAATACACACAGAAACACCATCACCCAACCCAACGCAATATCACCAACGCTTCCCCAAATCTAATCAACTCACCCTCCACTACAAAAACCATCCGTCAACCAATATCTCCCTCCATCACAATCAAACGACATTCCTCCAACAAAACTCAAAAACAACTCAAAAAAACAACACCACCCCCCCCCCTCCTCACACCCCACAAACAAACCCTCCTCCCCACACACCCAAAGCATCTCAACTACCGAACGCGACCCACCTACCACCTCTATAAAAAAAAACCCACCTCCACACTCTCCAAAATCACAAAACTCAACACATCACCAAAAATTACCAATCACGACAAAAAAAAAAATTAACTCACGAAAAAACATAATGCCAGCCTTCCGCAACCAGAAACCGATAGAAATTTGTCGGGTAAAGCCGTACGGCCCTCCCCACCACATCTTTGTCTCAGTGGGCATTTGTCTAATTAAAAAACTGACCACGCGCAAGGGCCGGCAAAACCACACACCAACGTCCCGGCCAACAAACAAGAATTTTACACCTAAGCTCTAAAAAAAACATATTTCCGCCTTGGATGTGCATGTTTCACTTTGTGAAACGGGACGAAACGGTCACTTTAAAACTTGGCCGGGACGAAACGGCCGGGACGAAACAGCCGGGACTAACAGCAAGGGGACGAAACGGTCGGGACGAAATGGGCGGATACCCGGTCATTCATAGCCGGCCGTTTGCCTCCGGTCATTTTAGTGTGCCCAATGAGCTATTAAGTGACCCGCACTACGCCGGACAATTAGATGCCGGCCGGACGACTACAGGCCAAGGGAATAAATTTTAATTCGACGAACAGAGGGTCGACGAACCGAGCGTCAACGAACCGAACAGTCGACCAACGGAACAGTCCGGGTTCCCGTCCCGACTGACCAAAAATACAAGTAATAGTAGTGGCTCCAGTGCTAAAGCAAAATGGCTCAGAAACCACTAATTTTTAGCCTAAAATTCGCTTAAAAAGCCTTTGGAAACCGAATTTGGCGTTTTCAAAAACGCTATTTGGCAGCTGAAAATAGCGATTTTTAGCGTCCTTACTGAAATACTAAAAACGCATTTACAGGCGTTTTGGAGCTTTTGAAATTTTTGACCACCTTTGGGCGAAACCCCTCGTCGACCCCCCACCTGAGGAAAACCCCCCTACCCCCAGGGTGGCCGGAACCCGGGGCTGTTACATGCATGGGAGGGGTAAGCCCTTAAGCTCAATAGGTGTACCCACCCACACATGTAACAGGTTACCCGCCGATGGGTATGGGGAAGGGCACTAAAAAGCTGAAAAATCGCTGGCCTTGGCGTACAGCTAAAAAGTGCTGTTTTACAGGCGGTTTTAACAATTTTAGTGCCTGAAATTCTAAAAAATGTACTGGCTGAAAAAGTTGCTGGCGAGAAAAATCGGAGGGGAGTCGGTAAAATCGTCTTGGGCGGGAGAGGGGGCTGGCCTCTGTCGGGTGGGCCAGAGCTCTGTTACATGTTCGAGTGTACCATGGCACCACAACCCTGTGATTACCGATACGATGTCCGCCGTTAAGTGCTATACAATGGTCTTCTGACGGATTACTTGTTTTTGTCTGTTGGAGAAGATGAGTAATAAGCAATGAGAGAGAAGTATAGAGGTACCTTGCGTCGTGTGTTGCAGAAGATGACGGCCTGTGTGATGGTGAGAGTGTCGTAGAGGTCGCAGAGCGTGTCGAACTTCCACTCCTCCCGCTCGACGGCCACGAAGAACTGCTTTATGCCCTCCAACGTCAGCTCGTCACTGCAACACTTACTATGTGACATCACCATAAGCATCGATAAACAGTCGAGATTATGTTTCAGTTGGTCTCAGTAGGCCAGGTTCTGCGACACAGCTCCAATGGATGTGTAAAAACCGGTTGGAGCTCAGAGAGCAAGGATGAGTTTTCATCATAGACCAATTTTTAGTTGCAAAACAGTCCTCGATCCATCGACCAATACAGCACCATCTACCATGTTCATTGTTAGAGGAAGACGGCGCAAAACGTACAAAGTGGTAGGAGCAGGCATGGGCAAAGGGGGGCTGGCGGTGGATCACCGACTTCAGGCGTTCGTTACCCCCACAGTAATTTTTGGAAGAATTAGTATGCCTAGATTAGGTGTAAATGAACTCAAAATAGCTTATTTTAACCTACTCTAATAAAAAACAACAAAACTACTTTAACAAAAATACCTTGATTTTATGTCTTACCATGCCCCTCCTCAACCCCACATAAACCGTCGCTACCCCCATCCGGAGTTGAAAATTTACCACCCCTCACTCGGCCGAAATGCTAGCCCATGTCTGGTCGGGGAATATGAGCCGGTCAGGGGGTTCGAACCGAAATTCCGAGGGCGGGATAGAGTTCTAAAAATCGCTAAAAAATTGTAGTTTCAAGGCTATAAAACGCTAATGTGAGTTGCTTCAAAAACAATTTTAGCAATTTTCGTGTCTAAAATTAGAAAAAATTGCGCAATAAACTGCATCCAGAAAAAACATGAGGGTGGTGGTCGAAAAATCCTCGGGGGGGGGGGGCTGGAAAACCATTTCAAAGCACAAAAATGGTATCCGATATCTTGTTAGACCATCCACCATACAGGGGAAGGGTACCCATGACCTCGCCGGGCACTACCCTTCCAGAAGATGGAGAAAAGTTTCGCTTTTTACATTTTAGGCGTTTTTAACTTTTCCGGCCCATGTACGCCATCCACATACCAATTTCGTTTTGGTACCATATTTATGGCGTCCGTTCAAGTAGAACCGGTAGCGTATTAGTCGATAAATCAGCGACTGTTCAACGAGCAACTTTGTCAACTGAGTTAGTAAAATAATAAGAGACCCACCGTTTGACCAGAATCCGAATGGGGTCGGTCATAAACTTGGAGGTCATTTCTAGAATTTCGTGCGGCAACGTGGCCGACAGCAGCACCACCTGTGTGCCCGGGGGAAGAAACCGATACACGTCGTACAGCTGCTCCTTGAACCCTAAAACACAACTGCTTAGGCTACCAGTATGGGATGGGACCGGTATACTGTACATCGTACAGCATACCGTATATTCTACACTCCATGGCATAACGTATAGAAACGCATTATCAGCTATCCTGCGGTACGCTAAGGTAAGGTGTGATAATCATACATGTAACAGGTCATCCGCCGATGGGGGAGGGGGGTTGGGGGGGGGGGGTCTGGCGCCGGCCGGGGGGGGTCTGAGCCAAAATTTTGGGGGAGGGGAGTGGGCACTAAAAAACGCTCAAAAATCGAAAAAAATCACAATTTTTGGGCTAAAAATTGTCAAAAATCGCTAATTTGGGCTGAAATACAGCTAAAAAGTGCTGTTTTGCAGGTGATTTTGGCAATTTTTGTGTGTGAAATTGTAAAAAATTGCAAAAATTTGCTTGCCAGAAAAATCGGAAGGGGGGTCGGTGAAATCGTCTCGGGGGGGGGGGGGGGTCCCGTCTGGGGGGTCTGGCCTAAGTCGGGTGGGGGCTGGGGGGGGCAGACCCCCTGTTACATGTATGCGTACAATGCAGTATAATACCGTATAATGCCGTAAGCTCCAATAAGCGAGAAACTCTTAGTTAAGTTGGCATATGCAGAAATCGTAAAGATTATTGTAAATTCTATTAATGACATAAAATTCGGCACTAGAGTAGGCTTTTAGAGCGAGTAGTAGAAGTCACTTTCCTCAGTCAATAAACATAATCTTTCGTGATAAAAAATTGGCTTCCTGCAATAATTCAACTAACAAGATAAAGATTGTACAAAACCGAATTTCTTACTATCATTTTTAGAACGATTTCTTCAACGTTTATTTTTCTTGAAAACTGAAAACTTACTTAACAAAATCGAACAATTAATTCACCAAGTTAGGAGAATTATAATGGAAAATTTGCCAAAAAATTGGTGTTTTGGGATGAAAAATATGCTAATTTAACTGAATAATGTTTAAAAATCTACGGTAGCGAAAGATACTGTAGACCAGCCCCAGTCCCACCGACTTACCCTTGTTTAGCATTTCGTCGGCTTCGTCTAGAACCAGCATCTTAATGGACCTGGTGCGAAGATTCCGTCTGCGGATCATATCTAGATAAGTATGTTTGTAGAATCAGTTGATTAGGCAGTGTCTGACTGGGCCAATTCTTACCGAACACTCTGCCGGGAGTTCCGGAGACCACGTGCTGTCCGTAGTCCAGCTTTCGAATGTCCTCTCCCACATTGGTGCCCCCGATGCATGAGTGACACTGCACGTTCATATAGTCGCCCAACGCCAGCAACACCTGAAACTTTCAGCCGGTCGGTCAGGGTGAAACAACTTGTGTTCACAATTGAGAATAATATATTAGCATTATTTGCCAAATTTTCTAGACCTCTACAACCAACTCTGTACTTTGGCAGACGGCTTGAGTAAGGGGGACTAAGAGGTCTTTTTCTTCCTCTTCTATTTTTAAGGAACCATGCGCCTGACCTAATTGCCTATATTTTGTGTTTGTTGGCAGCGGTCCTCATACTAGCAGATAGAATCAAAGCAGATCATAATCCGGTAAATGGTAATCATTGGACCAGCGCAGACGTAGAGTTTCAACACTGTAATACATACTATGTAAGCCGCCAACAAAACTTACGATCTTTCTGACTGCCGAAAACCAGTGCATCAAAATTCTTAAGCTACGAAAGTCCAGGAAAGGCAAGGAAATCAGCATGAAACCTACCAAAAACATAACAAGTGTACCTTCTGTATCTGAGTGGCCAATTCGCGTGTAGGAGAGAGAATGAGCGCTTGTGTCTCTCTGATCTGAGTGTCCAGTGACTGCAGAACGCCGATCGAGAAGGTGGCTGTTTTTCCTGTACCTGACTGAGCTCTGCAATCAGTGAGTACGGGCAGCTGAGCTATTTCTCTTTTAATTTAACCATATACTCACTGTGCAATCACATCGCGTCCTTTTATTACTGGCTTGATAGCTCGCTGCTGAATGGCCGACGGTTTCTCGAAACCTGAATTTTTACTAGTTTAATCCAGTTTCAAGCTAGATTTTTTAACAAACAGCCAAGCAAATTAGACCTTCAAAAGACAGCTTGAACAAATCAGATCGATTTAGATGTATAGAAAATTTGAGGTACAACCTCGTTTTTCTATCAACTACCGCATTTGCCGACACTCTCTAACAAACCGAAATGTCGGTCTAACAAAGTTTTGTCACAATCAGCACCACTTAGTTACTTACAAAATCAGAGGTTAGACAGGACACGAAACATGTAACGAGTCATCCGCCGAAGGGGAGAGGGGTTGGGGGTCATGAAAAGAAAGAAGAAAATGCATGAACATGGTCCAGTACAAAAGTCAAGTAGATACCGATCAGAATCAAAGGACGGACTGGGCCGATCGATCGGCTTCTAATGCCTACCCTAAGATAGAGCGTAGAAACCAACCGTAAGAGTAGATTCCTCTGAGGAGTTCTTCTCTAAGTCCCATCTGATCGAAGGTTGGCATCACGTCAACATCCTCAGATGTTTCGAACTCGACATTGCTCAGATCTTCCACCGTCGGCTTTATTACACGCGAACGACGTTCTACTGCTGCCATCTTTTATTTGCCTAGTAACTTTCTATATTTACATCTTACTATAATCATGCCTCTGTAGGGGGTGTTCCCAAAAGCGCACAAATCAAAAGCGCACATCCCATAAGCGCACATCCCAGAAGCGCACTTCCCATAAGCGCATGCTCAGAAAGCGCACATATAGTAATGTGAAATAAAACGCCTGTTCTGGACATATAGAGTTTTACTGTATTATATAAAGGCTTTAAGATGCCCGTCTGAGTTCAACAGAGTCCACCACTGATGTTTACGCCAGATCCACACCAATCCAACTACCACCCTAATGTCCTCCTCAATGGGGTGCGGCTTCCTCTAAACAAGACCCCTAAGATCCTAGGAGTGGGTTTCGACACGCAACGCACTTTACTTTTGCCCACCATGTGGCAGCCACCAGCTCCAAGATCTCTGCAAGAAATTCCATCCTGAAAGCTCTAGCGGGAACATCTTGGGGTCAGCAGAAAGAAACACTTCTAGTCACTTTCAAGGCTATCTGCCGGCCTACTTTCAACTATGCAGCCCCAATCCGGACGTCCTATATTTCGAATTCGAACTTTGGCAAGCTGCAGATACTACAAAATGCTGCCTTGCGCACTATCACTTCACTGGATGTCATTTGATGACCTCAGTGGCTCATTTGCATCAGGAGACTATGCTTCTCCCCGTTAAAGTGCATTCTGATTTACTATCAGCTCAATTTCTGGCGGCTGCTTCTTGCCCGGATAACCCTCTCTGCGAACTGATCCACCACGCCCAACTCCCACATCCTATGAAAGACACTCTTTTGACCAAGTACCACGATGTGGTTGAGTTGGGATCCGCAAATAACCAGGCAACAGGGCGGCGGTCAGGCCGTCAATCGATGATAACCTGTCATACTGCCAGCATAACTGCCGCCATACATTACGTACCTGTGCTAGTGCTATATACAATCTGTAGTTGCTATCATTTACATTTACTTGTGCGCTTTTTTGTGCGCTTGTGCTCTTTCTGAGCGTGCGCTTATGGGAAGTGCGCTTCTGGGATGTGCGCTTATGGGATGTGCGCTTTTGATTTGTGCGCTTTTGGGATACACCCCTCTGTAGTACAGGGTGGCCCATTCATCTATCCGGGCTTGCAAACCACATACATGTATATGGATCTGTTCCTCTCATCAACTAGATTACTACACCACGAAATTAGCATATTGTACTTAGGTAAGTTAAAATAAAGAGGCCTGACAAAAAAATCGACTTTTTGGCAAAATTGCAATTTTCGCGAGAATACCAGATTCGGATTGCTCATTCTTCAGGCATTTAAAGAATACCACCACTGATTGATCAACGGCTGAAAAGTTACAATCGAGTTTCTGCACCTGATCGGCAGCCAAAACTTCACTGATCCATAGGTAAGCCGAAAAAATTATCAAAATCAGGTGTTACACACTTGGGGGCTTTGTCGTCCAACCCACCTGAGCTTCACGACCTTATGTTATTTTGGACTAGCTGAATCGAGTGGTCACTTCATTTTGCTCTACGACTTCGACTTTTAGTAGAAATCCAACCCCAAAATTGGGGTGATTCCGTTCCGTTGTTGAGGTAAACAGATCCCTAATTATCCCCTAAGTTTTTGGGCTTAAGTATGGATAAGTGATATTTTGGCTGTCAATATGGTGCAGAAACTCGATTGTAACTTTGGAACCGTTGAGTATCCAACAATGGTGGTATTTTTGAGATGCATGAAGAATGAGAATATTTTTGATTTACCAAAAAAAGTCGTCAGGTCAGTCCCCTTTCTTCCAATTAAAGTGTAGTGTTTGGTAAACAGTGTAGTAATTTAGGTACTTGATGAGAGGAACAGATCATATAGGCCTATACATGTACCGTAGTAGTTTGCACAGTGCGTAAATGCGAAACGTGCGATATAGCTACCCAGTGCCAAAGATTTTGAAACAGACTTTAGTGTTGAAGCAGCAGACTTTGCCAAAATTTTGAGAAAAAAATTCAGAGGATGTGCACATGTTGCGCAGAATAGACCTATTTTTAATGCGTTAGTCAAAACCCTTGATCAATCAGCTGTCGCTACCTCAGCAGGATTTGATTGAAAATTTACCACCCATCAGCCGAAATCTTAGTCCATGTCTGGGGCACGGAGGGAGTAGTCTAGTAAGGTATGGGCTCCAAAACCAAAATATGGCTAAAAATCTGTGCAAAAAACGTCAGTCAATTGGGTAAGAAACCTAGAGTAAGATTCCTAAGTTTGAACGGGTTAACGAAATAAGCGGTTGTTAAAAACCAAGGAATTGGGCGATTGGCTTTTTGCTTGTGGAAACAAAACTACATGATCACCGGAAGACGCACTGAAGGTTTGGTAAAGATCACATGATCGGGAGAGGAGGAACGAATGTTTTTTTAAAACTCGGTAAGTGTTCAAACTTAGGGACCCGGTGCCTAAGTTTGAACACTAAACGGTTTGTGCCTTGCTCAATGTTTAAACGGGGTTTCAAAGTTTGAATACTTACTACGCTTAAAAAAAAGCTTAACAAACACGCTGCAAAGTTGTTTTCGAAAAAACAACCACTTTATGAGCAGATAGCGGCATCAAAACGAAAGAACGTAATCACTAAGCGCCCGACTAATCTTTCATGTGTTCTTCGCAGAAAAACGGGTCGTCCTCATCGATCTGCTCCTTCTAAAGCCTGTCAGCGCAATCAGAGCAGGTGAAACTTCTGCACTGGACGATTTTGCGACCTTGTTGAACTTTGTTGTGGCAATAGTAGCAGGTCTGGGCAAGAGAAGTGTCATCCCACTCCCACTCACTGTTACAAGAGTAACAGGTGTTGCTATCACCCTCCTCAGCATCTGATTCGTCAGATGAGCTGACCGTGGCAGCTCTAGCTCCAGATTTACGCTTTCTACCATGTAGCTTCTGTTTCTTGGCGGCAGCCGATTCTTCAGCTGATTTCAGCCGACTGCGTGCTTCAGCTGACGATAAAATTTCGCCAGACTTATACTACTATTTGAACTAGAAAGACACTAAAACAAATTTACAAACCAGTTTAGCGTAATATGTCACGTTTGAGCCAAGAAATATGGAAATACAGGGGGTGTTCAAACTTAGGCACCTTAGGTACAATTTCATACAGACGAAGCGGTGCGTTGCAGAAAAAATCTGATGCCACAGATGAAAAGAGCATATATGAAAACCTATTGTCCCGCCGGGTGCCTATGCTGTGACGGTGCTGATCAGTTTCGTCGACCGATCAGTTTCGTCGACTGGTCAGTTTCGTCGACTGGTGAGTTTCGCCGACTATTGACCTCCTTTCTAAAGGTGAGTTTCGCCGACTGGTCAGTTTCGTCGACTGGTCAGATTCGTCGACTGGTCAGTTTCGTCGACTCAATAAATTACCGGCCAGTTTGTTGGCGATCCTACCTGCGAGGAAAGCCATCGCATTTCTAACTTTTCGGACCTAATAAATAATAATCAGGAAACCCTATGCAACTAGAAAACTTTTCAGCGTCTGTAAACAACGAAATATTTAGCTTGCATCACTCACTACGTATACTTACAGAGATTTGTATGAAACAGCACTACAAAAACAATTATCTGCCTTGCTTGTCCCTAGTCCAATGACCCGTCCGGGATGAACCTGACTGTCGGTTTTGATGGTGGCTCGGTCTCGTTTGTTTGTTCCAAACTGGTTTGACTCGACAGCTCACCTTTCTGCCAAAGTTGGGACAGGCAGTGGTGAAAGAAGGGCGGAAGGAACCAAAAGCATGAAGCAGACCAGAAACAGATGGTAGGGTAGATGATGGGATGCCGCCTATTCGTTCGATGTTTGCTGAGGGCTATTGCATAAATGGGCACTTGACTGGGATGAGGTCATGTGTGTGGCGCCGCATAATTACACGTCTATTATCAGCGCTACCTTTGGACATAAATTATTAACATTTACACCTACCTGCTTTAGCTGACCGGTTTTTTGTTGTGTCGATGAAACTGACCAGTCGACGAAACTGACCAGTCGGCGAAAGTGACCAGTCGGCGAAACTGATCCGCCGCAATTCCGGCCAGTCGACGAAACTCACCCACCAGAGTCAGATTTCGACGAAACTGACCAGTCGACGAATCTGACCGGTCGACGAAACTGATCTCAATCGCTGTGACACTTATAGGGAGCTTAGCGCAAGACAATTAAAAAATTAGGTGTTCGAGTAGTCACCGTTTCAGCTGCTCCTATTCCCTTACAACTGATCTTTGTTACGCAAAAGCAGAGCAGCAAATAGCCAACACCCCACACCACCGGCGAACCTTGAATCAAGGTTATAGCGCTTACAGAAATGGAGTACGGTGGCCGGGACCTTCCAGTGTTCAAACTTAGGCACCTGTTCAAACATAGGAATCTTACTCTATCCTTTAAAATTGCCAAAATTTTTGAGTACGGCCTGCGCGGCCGTGGGAGGGGCCTACTCTAGTATACTGTCTGACTGGTGAGGTGAACACACTGAAAATGAATGAACTAACTACTAAAAATATAATCCAATTCATAATAATAGCTATCTTCCAGTCATGAAAACCAAAACAATGAAATTAGAAAGAGGCACAGACACAGTAAAGGTTAAAGCAGAAGGATCTAAGAGTCTGCTAATAAACGCAGCAACAGTGTGGTGGTAAGCTACATTGGGCGCAATCTCTTCATTCAGTGAAACCTTTAAAGCGAACCATGGCGTCGTTCGCCAGGCACATCGGCAGTCATTCATTCAGTGGATCGATAAGTTCGTCTACTTTTCAACTGGGCACAAAAAGACACAGCGTGTAGTTTCATAGCACCTCTCTTTTCGTCCTCATATGATCATTTCATTCCATATGCTTAGTTGTTAAAATCTTCGGTAATATCGAATCGGCGCAAAGTTAATCGGCGCAAAGCGCAAAGTGGCGCAAATTTTTCAGTGGTAGCGTGAACATCTAAGATACTGTGGCCCGCGAAATATAAAATTCTATCGTCCCTCTTTTCTTAATTTGTCGTTCCATGAATGATGATTGTCTCATACCATTTCTCATTCGCAATATGCACTCTTAACCTTCAAGGACTCAAGTTAATACGTTAATAATTTTATTAATTACTATTAATTGTTGTTAATTACTCAAGTTAATATTTCAAGTTTAATACCACTCTGGAATCCATAAGTTTCGTTGCCTACATCAGCGTGGGGTATAGGCCGAGAATAACTTCAGATACATTAGCTCCACCAATTTCCGTCCTAGAGGAACGTTTTTAACATTTGTAAATGAAATAAAGATGAACGAAACTGTACCGTTCGTTGAAGACGAAGTCGGCGTCGATCATAATTATGCTGGGATGGTGGCTAGCACGCCTAACAAACCTACTGCGGCAACAACGTAAGTGTGGTTTTCATAAGTTGGTAAAAGTTAACAATCTCGGTCCCCGGTCTAATCATAGCAAATTCGGGCGGTCCTAAATTGCCTGGATTAATAAGGCAGAGCCGTACATGAAAAATGGTTTGCAAATTTCACAGCTGATTTTGGTATTCGTATTCGTAGCCAAGAGTAATATATTCTTCGGTTTGCCTCGCGGTCTTGGTAGTAGCTGTTGCTTTCTGTGGTGGCCGAACAACAACAACTTTTACCTCCAACAAATAATTAAATACAGGAGAATAACGACACGACCGCTCGCCAGGTAGCCAGACAGAGAGAGTGATGAAAGTTCTAGACAACAAAGGGCGAGCGGGCTGCTACTCACATAGCGCTACTACTACAGTGTTTGGCGCGTACACGGTTACGGTAGGCGTTCCCGGTAATACATACAACAAGTGGTGTGATCAATTTGTGGGTTGATCAATCAATTTGCTAGCTGGCGCAACTACACACCCAACGCCAAACATATCAAAGAGAGAAGTCAGAGTGACAGGCGCGCGGATCGCTATTACTGACTAGACTATACGACCAATAAAACAGAACAGCGAACGATGTACTGTGAATACGCCTTGGAAATTGTTTTGAAGTTAAAGTATGCAACTCGTTTGCTAGCGATGTTTGATTTCCTTGATTCTCAAGCGGTAAGCCTGGCGTGTCTAAAAGCGTCGGCTCCCGTGTAAGTAACAACGTTACGTACAGAATACACAGAATAAATAACTCTCTAGATTCGCAAATAAGAAATGTGGTTCGCCGCAGCAGCACCAGTTTCTGTGCTCTCAGATTGCTGGTAAGATTATAATTATTATAATAATATTATGTCAGCACTTTCCCAGCCCAGCAGTACTTTTTTTACGTTCGCGTTACCTTCCAAACAAGAAGCTAAGTTAGACTACTAACCAGTTCAAGGCTTTAATGTAAATGATTCCCGGTCCATTCCTCCACCCACGAAATAGCCATTTTTAACCTGAAAAGCTAAGATTGAACCTAGGCCTAAGCTAAAACCAAGGCTTTAATAAAGTCAGGGTGGTTGGCGGGTGGGGGAACGGGCTTCCTCCAATGTAAATTTTGGTATTGAACGACTGAACGCACATGTAAAGTTTTCCCGCATTAGCGCTGGTACCGTAAATTTGCGCTTTGCGCTTTGCGCCGATTACCTTTGCGCCGATTCGATATTACCAAATCTTCCTTTCATCCAGTCTGTGATCTTTTCTTACTGCGTATGTTCAGCGCCCGCCGAATTAGAATTTTGCGGTGCTTCGATTAGTTACATTGCCATACACGACCCCTTTTATATCGTATTTGAAACGCTCTGTGATTACTGTAAGCCACAGGCACAAGTCGTGTGTGGCTAAATGTCTATTCACTCGCGCGCAGCAGACGTAAAACGAGTGCGTGCGTATATCCCATTCAAATCGAGCAAAACAAGTTCTAAAGGTTAGTAGAGTTTCTTAAGAGGCGTTGCAAAAAAAAATCGGGCAGGTTGCCTTATGAGGGCGGCGGATGGAATTTTTTGACCCCCCATTTTTATTCGCTGATCTGAACCACTAAAGTGTGGATATTACAAAACCCAGCCGGTTCGGCTGGGGGCCCACCCATTCCGGAGAAATCGGCGCCCAAAGTTGAAAAACCATGCTTTTTCGAGCCCGCCGATTTTTGACCGACTTCCATGTTTGACCGGGCGCCGTAAGCGCATTTTTAAAGTAATCATCACCAAATCTGGAACATTTATAGAACCAATGACGCTCTTTCATTTGCACTAATCGACATCGGAGTTGGATTGTAATTGCCGATTTGACAAGCAGTTTTTTGCAGAGATTAGGCCGAAAAACACGTCTTCAGAAATACATATGTTTCACATGCGTGGCATCGAGCTATCCGGCTACAAATTTAACACAAAATAGCCCATGAAATTTGCTTTCGAAAACTGGTTTCAAATTTTTTGGATCTCTTCTAGTTTTCAAGTTATGGCCCTTCAAACTTTAGTGTCACGCACGGCCATTTTCCCCTTTTTAGCACGTTAGGTAATGGCAATTTGAGCACTGCAGTGCTGTAAAATCGTTGTTGAAGCGTTATAATATAATCTGACTTTGTAAATTAACTGCTGACACATCGTGAAAGTATTATGGTTGTGAAGGCGAGGTCGTACTTGCTTGTGAATTCTTAAACATGCACGCTGCAAACGCTATTGGTAGAGTGAAGGAAAACCACCGTTATCTTAGTTGCTGTTTTGATTTGAGTGGAATGTCTGCATCAACACCGTCTAAATGGCCGAAGGTATTGATTATTGTTATAAATCTGATAGGTTGCCTGGATGTAGGGTCGTGATGCTGTCATTTACTCTTTTAAACGCAGCACTTTGTTGTAGTCATATGATGCAGTTTTGCACGGTTCGGAGGACAGTGTGGTCCCAGTATAAGAAGCACACTAAACACAGTGCTGACGAACTGGTTACTCTCGGCACCTGTACCACCGATACACCATCCTAAGCAAAAAAAGCATGGTGCCCCTTCTTTTATATGTACGTACAATAATGCAGTGTTAACCAACGCCTAGCCTAGTAGCGCGGTGATTTTCAAGATTTCTTAGAAACCTAATATACATATATTATTGCTGTCATAAATGGGCCAGGCGGAGGGTATACATTCCCCCCTCAGTCGGTCATTCCCCCTCACCGATTTTTTTTCTTTTTAAAGGCAAAATAGGTGATTTTTGGAAGTTTTTGGGACCGATTCCTGAGATGACCTCCAAGCCCCCCTACAGATTTTTCCGGTATATATATGATTGCTGTTGTTTTGCCTTTTAATTTAGCGATTTTTGGCACAGTTTTATTACATACTTCTAGTTTATTCAGTCAAAACTTGCCGCGCTGGCCTAAATCTCATGAATTAGTTAGCTACTGTGGTCAGGTGTTGGTTGAGAAAGTACCTGATTATAGAACAGGTACAGGTACTTCGAAAACACAATCAGGTATCAGGTTTAGGTATAGGCATTCACAAAATGCAGGTATCTGGCATTTTGTCAGAAAAGTTAAACTGTTGCATACATGGGCCGGGGGGTAAGGGGGTATACCCCTCCCCCTCGGCTGATCATACCTCCCCCACCCCCCTCCCGGATGGAGGAAGTTTTCGCTTATTTAAGGCAAAATAGGCGTTTTTTGGCCTTTTTTCGGGGGACCCCCCCGCCCCGAGGTCTCCATACCTCTCTCCGGATTTTTCTGGCCCATATATGAACTGTTGTTATTTCATTTCAGTGACTATGGTATACGTAATTCTGAACCAGTTCATTTCATACAGTACATTTGTTTGAATAATAATAGCAGCTATTGCAAACAGCATGCTACTGCTTCAAATGCTATTCATTTGGCCTGATCAGCTCAATAATCTCATCTCATAAATCTGTCAAATTAGTTTTCCATCATTGGTATTTCAGATGTTTCTCCTTATCTCCTTGTGCTTTGCAACAGTAGCCATGCAAACTGTTTTGGATTTTTGCGCTGGCTCGTCGAACTGCCATTTGCATCTATTATATTTACTCATTCAGCAAAAAATGTGATAAACAAATTCAGCATAAGCTTAGCTGCTATGATAGGTTGGTGCTCCTTTGTGTGATGCACAATGTTCAGAATCTCTAATGGTATGACTTTTTACGCAATTCTGGCTTTTCAGAATGAGTAATTTCTAGAAACTACGACTATATCTCTATTAGTGAAACTCTGCAATACTGTAGCTGTTGCTTAACTAGCGCATGTAGTAACCAAAATCTTGCGACATTCTTGAGCTATTGTTCAGTTCTATTACCTTGTATCTTATTGGTTCTACATGTATATCTAAAGCACTGTTTATGTTTGTGTCACGCACTGCCATTACCTAACGTGCTAAAAAGGGGAAAATGGCCGTGCGTGACACTAAAGTTTGAAGGGCCATAACTTCAAAACTAGAAGAGATCCAAAAAATTTGAAACCAGTTTTCGAAAGCACACTTCATGGGCTATTTTGTGTTAAATTTGTAGCCGGATAGCTCGATGCCACGCATGTGAAACATATGTATTTCTGAAGACGTGTTTTTCGGCCTAATTTCTGCAAAAAACTGCTTGTCAAATCGGCAATTACAATCCGACTCCGACGTCGATAGGTGCAAATGAAAGAGCGTCATTGGTTCTATAAATGTTCCAGATTTGGTGAGGATTACTTAAAAAATGCGCTTACGGCACCCGGTCAAAGATGGAAGTCGGTTAAAAATCGGCAGGCTCGAAAAAGCATGGTTTTTCAACTTTGGGCGCCGATTTCTCCGGAATGGGTAGGCCCCCAGCCGAACCGGCTGGGTTTTGTAATATACACACTTTAGTGGTTCAGATCAGCGAATAAAAATGGGGGGTCAAAAAATTCCATCCGCCGCCCCCTGCCCGATTTTTTTTTGCAACGCCTCTTAAGGTGACCGCTTTTCTAAGTACTACACCAGTAATTAATTTCTCTGTTCTTTTCTAAAATAAAAATGGTCATTTGTAATATCACCAGAACGTACCCGTACCATACCCAGGACCCGGAAATTTCATGTACTGTAAAACACTGCTAACACAGAACTCATTTTTCTGCGTACAAAATGTATTATAAATACAGTTCATGATCAACTGTGCGGTTGGTAATGGTCTTTTCACTACTGTTTTTGATAAATTAATGAATTTGAGGGCTGGTTTTCTCTAATTTTCTTAAAAAATAACGGAAAAGTTTTGTACAAATTAAACTGATTTTCAGTATGAAAAAGTAAGTACATGTAGGTAGAGTAGAAGAACCCAACCAAAAATTGTGCCAAATTTGGCTCAGTTGAATCACTGGATGTTTAGCTCGAAAATACGCACTGTATCTACTGTGAATGGTTACACAAATACAACTAAATGCAATTAGATGTACTGTCCGGTATGACATAGAACAGTCACCATCACATTTTACATTTTCTATTTATTTGCACTGACTGCACAGTTAAATGTGGTCACATCGAAACAAGGCCAAATTAAGATTAACAAAATAGCCAGATTAACAAATCATAATTACAGGATGTGCCAAAAAAACAACCCAGCAGAGTTTTTGCTGTAGCAACCGCAAATCTCAACCGATTTGAATGAATCCTTTTTTAAATGAAAGATAAATAAATTCTAGAAAGATTGGTGTACCCTTTATTAAGATAGCCTGCTTAGTTCCTGAGATATTTGTCCTCAAAGTCAAAACAGAGATTTTGGTAATGAACAAGAGTGATAAGGAACAACCCAGCAGATTTTTTACTTTTGCAACCATGAATCTGAACCGATTTGAATGAATCCATTTTTAAATGAAAGACTGATAAATTCTTCAAAGATTGGTGCAATTTTTATTGAGATTCACATTTTAGTTCTTGAGATATTTGCCTTCTAAGTCGAAACAGATTTGGCAAAGAACAAGCGCGATTCCGTTGCATTTCGTAATAAAGCAGATTCCTACTGCCAGGGCTAATGATACTTTAGTGTTGAAGTAAACCGAGTTTCGTTGTCACCTGTTAAGCCTCCAAGAGCCCTTAGCAGTAGCAGGAATCCGTCTTATTACGAAGTGCAGAATGATAAAAAACCCTCTTGTTCACTGCCAAAATCACTGTTTTGATTTTGAGAGCCAATATCTCAGGAACTAAGCAGAGTACATTAATGAAAATTTCAGCAGTCTTTTAAGGTTTTATTTATCTTTCATTTAAAAAAGGATTCATTCAAATCGGTTGAGATTTGCGGTTGCTAGAGCGAAAAATCTGCTGGGTTGTTTTTTGGCACACCCTGTATTACTATGTTTACGAAATAATAGGTATACCAGCTAGCTGGCCAGAAAGGTAATTGAGGCAAACATATTACGCCACATTAGCGAGGCAGGACTGTATTTTTTTACTCTATTTCGCTCTATTTTCGGAATTTTTAATGCATCCACCGAAAGCCCCGGCAGTCGTAAAGGTTCATTTCGGGCAGATAAAGATCAATACACTATGCAGGAGGAAGCAAACGACGCAATAAATCAGAGAACAAAATAGCTGTGACTGATGAGTGCACTTAGAGAGGATTCTAATGACAAACAGTTGTCCAATGCTCGGATGCCTATTGTCTGGCAAAGGTTTCTGCGCTACGGTGCAACCACAAACAAACTTGACTACAGTGGTCAGTTTGGGAGATGGCTTCGATGGCATCCATACTATCTGACGATAACAAGGGAATTCTGGAAGAATTCACTGATGAGACCACGCTGCACGGCATCAGTCACATATTTACAGAAACTTGGCCCAGAAGGTTAAATTGAGATCTATAGAGTCTAGACGTCATAATTTTTTCTTTCAGAATAGTCTGGCTGATTCTGTTTGTTGTGTGCGTAGTTTTGCTGGTAATCGTGTGTTACGAGCAGATCACCGACTACAGAAGCTACCCGATAGTAACCAACATCGAAGTTGAGTTTCCGTCTAGACTGAGATTTCCGGCAGTTGCCATCTGTAACACCAATCAGTTCAAGTACGTGTCTGTCTGTCTGTCTGTCTGTCTGTCTGTCTGTCTGTCTGTCTGTCTGTCTGTCTGTCTGTCTGTCTGTCTGTCTGTCTGTCTGTCTGTCTGTTGATTGCAAGATAAGAAACTAAAGCAAATCTATTGAAAACTGGTTCAGGATAACGTCGACAAGCGACAACTTGTACAATCTAATCACTGCCATTTACCAGCGAGGCAAACCTGACTTGTCCTCAATCGATTTCGAAGAATACAGACAGTTCTTCAAGAAAGTGAGCCAGAAGACTGCCTTGGAGTACATGGAAGACACCAAATCCAATATCAACGACATGCTGCTAGCGTAGTTCTACTACGGACGTACAGTACGTTTACAGTTCGGTAGTTTCTTTCAGGTGTTATTGGCCGAACGGCTCAACTTGCACAGTCGAGGATTTTATCGAATTGGCTACAGATTATGGCGTGTGCTACGGAATAAACACGGACGTCTATAATCCACTACACGTTAAACATGTTGGTAAGCAAACATACTGTATGTACGTTTCCAAAAGTCCAAGTTGTTTTTAGGCGTCAAATATGGACTTTTTATGCTGCTAAATGTGGAAGCCTATGAACGCACTGGCGGACCCACAACCACTCAAGGCATAAAGGTTGGTTGTGAGAACTTATTGCAATTCAACCGGACATAAACGATAGATGGAGAACAAAACTTACTTCTTTAGATTTTGCTATACAACCAAACCGACCTTCCGTTGGTCAGCTCTCTTGGACTGGATCTGACCCCTGGACTGTCTTCCCAAGTGGGCCTTACGTATAAACAGGTACAAACAAGGCTAGTATTACAAGGTAAACAAGGTTAGTAGGATGTCTCGCAGTATAAAAGTTTCGGAAACTTTTGCATCGATCGTGAATTGTGTACTAATGTAATTTACGTTCAGAAACCACCGTAATTCATTGATATAAAAAATCATAGAGTTGCGATCCGTTTCCCCAGTATAGTAGTTCTCGCTTTATTAGCGCAAACCTTTCATTCCAGGATAACCAAGTGCACCAGCAGTACGGAGGCAACTGCGTCAGCGAAGCCGCTCTGAGACATTTCGATGGCAAAAGCGACTACTCAATCCAGAAATGTGAACTTGACCACTATATTACAGAAGTTGAACAGGAGTGTCGCTGCAGACCGTTCAGCGCTCCGCCACAGGCCCATGCACAAAGTACGTACCTACTTTTTCAAAACAACAAAAAGTAAATTTGCTCAAAACGTTGTATGCAGATCCGTGCACAATTGAGCAACATTTCTCGTGCGTGATAAAAATTAAACAGCCAGAGACATCTGAGAGCTGCTGGAAAAACTGCACGACTGTCAAATTCGACACACAAATCAGCGCCTCTAAACTGCCGGCAGACTCACTGGAAGAGATGATAGGCTACCAGAAAAACCAACAGATCATCGGACGCTTTATGAACGCTACAGACAGTCGACACAGAGTTCAGAAGAATTTGGTTAAAGTAACTGACCGACTTCTGGAGAGAATGCGGGGAATGCAGAAGTTTATGGCAGAAAATAAGTTCGAACCGGTCACTGGAAGGTTTAGAGGCTTTTGGAACAACATCAAAGATACTGTAAGTTGCTAGTTAGACGTAAACACGTATACCAAAAACAAGGAAACTGCATAGTTTTAAGTAAATAATAATGTTTTCACACAGGTTCCTTGCATGCTGAGTGTGAGTGAAAATTTCACGGAACTCAAAATGATGAATGAGGAACTGCTGGAATTTGCTCAGAAGCGCAACGATACAATGGCTTTGCCTGACACTGTACTTGTACAGTACGCCTATCGCAATAAATCGGTCCCAGACTTGCAAAGTACTGTTATAGCTGATCTGTACAGTACCAACTTTTGAATTTTTTTCGCAGATTTCAACTACACCAAGTATGGAGAGGAAGAGCCACAGTCGGAAAGTTCTGAAAACACCACCACCACAATTAGTTCAAGAGAAGGTTACTTCGCTAGCATGATCGCTAACTTGACTATCAAAGATGTGGAAGAGAGTAAAGCAGCTTTGAGCCATAGGTCATCAAAGAACCAAACCAATCTTTTTTAGACTACTTCAAACTGCAATTGGCGGCCAAGGACGAAATAATTTTTCTGCGCAACAAGCTGCAAGGAGTTCTAGAAGACCTAGCAAAACCATTGGCTGTTCTTGTCGATCTGGTCAATGAGGAAAGCAGTTACGAAACGGAACTTCATAACGATGCAGCCGAGTATATGACGCTGCTGGAACTGCTCGAGCAATACGCAAACCGTAGCATAGCCAAGTCTGATTGGGCTAATAGAACACTGATATTAGAAACCAAAGTTCGCGACAGAATCCGTCAGGTAATACGTAAAAAATAGAACAAACGACATTTCATATTCACTCTTCCAGTATTTCCCCATCTTCGAAACCGTTGTTCAGTTAGTTCTAAAGCTTGTTTTCCAGGTAGGCTAAACCTAAGCTTGAATTGAGTCTTGGAATTAGGGTGGTCGGTGTGCAGAGAGTTTTATTCAGTGAACATACAGTAGTAGAGTTTGCTTACTTTGTTAAGAGAGTATAGAATAGAAGCAGTTAGACTAGGATAACTACAGTAAGATACTATGTTTCAGGTGACAGAAAAATTGTTTAACAACGTGGGCGTGTTTTCAAAATACTTCAGTGAGCTAAACGCTAGTTCCATCAAGCTACTAAAAGTATTGATTGACGAGGAAAATTCAGTACTTTTACGAGAGTACTTCTCCCACGCTAAACAGGACCGACACCCAAACTGCACACTGCAAATGGAGGAAATACTGAAAGAGAGCTACGGTAGTGAACAGTACGAAGAAATGTCAGAGACAGAGAAGGAAAAGAAAGCTCTAATTTGCCCCATCAACCCTGCCCGGCTGGACAGCAGCATTTTACTGGCCGATGCTATGAATTGCACCAAACTTGTGGCGAACAGAGTGGAAGAACTGAAAGAAATCTTAGAAAAGGTTGAGGAGAAAGCCACTAAACCGCTACAAGATCTTGTAGACCATTTAGAGGAGTACCTCAAGCAACTCAGTTCCACAGACGGATTATATGAGTAAGTTCACTCCTGTTAGAAGCAAGTCTATGCTAAAAATGTATATTGCAGAACAAATTTGCTTGCGGTCAATATTTACTACAAGGAACTTAGTATAGAAATTCGACAGCAAAGTATCGCCTACAGTATTTTCAGCTTAGCCTGTATGTTTTTGTCCTTCCTTTGCGACCTACTGTACGTATGCACAGCAAACAATGACATAGAATTGGTGGTGATAAGACTGCAAAATCACAATAATAACGACTTTTCAGGCGACATCGGAGGCACGATGGGTTTGTTCATAGGCGCGAGCGTGCTGACTCTATGCGAGGTAATCGATTTTTTCTGTTTGAAACCGATTCTAATGAGTTTACGGCAACGACACATCGAGAAGCATGGCAAACGCAAAAAGAACGCACGCTCAAAATGGAGACGCCTTAAAGTGCAAGAACAGGTGGTAGAGAATGTTAAACCGATGCAGAAAGAACGCGCTGTCCATCGACCAATTCAAAGGGAACGAAGACACTCAAGACACAGAGATAGACATAGCAGATATGGTTCTGACGAAGGCAGCAGACGTTACTAAATCTGGTTGCTTTGTTATTAGTCAGGTTATTGTTCTCAGCCATCCACCCCATACATGTAACAATGGGTCTAGGGGGTCTGCCCCAGCCGACTTAGGCCAGGCCCCCAAAGATGGGACCCCCGAGACGATTTTTCCGACCCCTCCGGTTTTTCTGGCAAGTAAGTTTTTGAGCCAATTTTTGCGATTTTTTTGCAATTTCAGACACAAAAATTGCCAAAATCGCCGTAAAACAGCACTTTTTAGCCGTATTTCAGTCAAAATTAACGATTTTAGAGCGTTTTTAGCGCCCAACCTCCCTTCCAAAATTTTGGCTCAGACCCCGCCAAACCCCCTCTCCCCTTCGGTGGATGACCTGTTACATGTATGATCCATGCTAAACTTCGACGTTCAAAGAGGGGTGGGGATAGTTGGTTGAACAAGCAACTCGTCGTTCGGGGCCGGCATCGAAAATGTGGACGTGTTAGCTGCATCAGCTTAGAAGCTATCGCCCGCAGCTACATTGTATGAAAACTAAATATATTCATGTTTCCAAGTTAAGAAATGGTAGGTGCCTGTCATAAAGTTTGTTTTTGTTAGCTTCTACCGTAAACTGCTGTACGTATGATGCACATTTTCAAACATCGAACACATTAGCAAGTTAAACTACAATGTACATGCACGTTCTAAACTAGTCCGAATACTAACTTTAATTGTGTTTAATAATTTATCAAAACAGTGTATAAATGATAAGTGCTGGATTAGCCCTAATGCAAAGTTTTGACAGATTAGTCTGTTGGTTGCCAGCCAACATCGAACAGCTAGAACTCTTCACAGCAGAGCGGATAGGCTCAAAACAAATTACATCGTTCATTCTTACTTTGGTTCTTCTCCGAGCTATGGCTTCACCGAAATCCGACGATGAAAAGGGAATTTTGGAAGAGTTTACAGACGAGACAACTATGCACGGCATCAGTCATGCCTTTAATGAAAGTTGGCCTAGAAGGCAGGACGATCCTTTCTTCAATACTTCTAATCTACGTTACGTAGTATGTATATTTCGCTGTTTAGGATAGTATGGATAATTCTGATAATTGTCTGCCTTACATTTCTGATCATTCAATGTTACGCGCAGATTTCTGACTACAGGAGTCATCCGATCGTCACTAACATAGACGTCGAATTTCCGGCAAGATTGCGTTTCCCTGCAATTGCCATCTGCAATACCAACCAATTCAAGTTAGTCCACGTTTTCACTTACAAAAACCTGATCCCAACAATTAATTATTACATTAGCAAAGATATTTTCAGGATTACTTCCACAAGCGACAATCTGTACCATCTGATAACAGAGATCTATCAAGGAGGCAAACCAAACGCTGATCTGGTCGATTTTGAACTTCACAAAAGCCGGCTGGACAAAGTCCAACACCAGAGCGCTCTCCAGTATATGCAGGATACAAAATCCAGAATTGAGGACATGCTCCTTACGTTAGTCTCACTATTTTCCTACTGAACCTCTTTCACTGATACACTTTTAGCTGCTACTGGCCAAACGGCACTGTCTGCAAGGTAAAGGATTTTGTAAAAATTGCCACAGACTATGGCGTTTGTTACGGAATAAATACAGACCCTCAACGACCAGTGCAAGTTGATCATGCGGGTACATAGAAATTTTCTTGTTTTGATGGTTTAAACCGACTATTTTAGGTGTAAAGTATGGCTTATTCATGTTGCTGAATGTAGAAGCTTACGAAAGAACGGGTGGACCCATGACTACACAAGGACTGAAGGTAGATTGATAACACATTCATGCACATTTACATTTCTCACGCATACATTGTACGTTATGAGCGTACGTATTGTACGTGGTGGTACCTTACATCATATATGATCAAACCGAGAATGCACCCTAAAACAACTACGGCAAGTCCAGTTTGTTAGCAAAGAAAAGCTTTATTTCGGATTGCCAATTTTTACACTATCTAAACTTTAGGTGTTGCTTTACAACCAAACAGACCTCCCGTTAGTGAGCTTTCACGGGCTGGACATGACCCCTGGCTTGTCTTCTCAGGTTGGCGTATCATTCGCGAAGGTATAAAAATGACTTGACAGAAAAGAGCAGCGATTAGACGAACTTTGCGCATTTCAGGAAATAAAAGTGCACAGAGACGACGGAGGTTCGTGTGTAACCAACGCCGAACTGAAGCACTTCGACGGCAAAAATGAATATTCGATCCAGAAATGCGAACTGGACCACTACATCTCTAAAGTGGAGAAAGAATGCAGTTGTCTTCCGTACAGCTCACCATCACATCAGCAGTCTAAAAGTACAGTATAACAGGCTGCTATATTACTGTAATAAATCGTGCCGCCGATTGCAATATGTACTACTACTTTGCAGGGATTGCAGCAAACTGCGCTTATAAACGCCAGTCTCTTAAAAGCTTAGCCCTAAGCCTAAATTCAAGTTGATAATTTTCTACTTATTTTGCAGGTCCGTGCACTGTTGAGCAGCACTTTTCATGCGTGATAGACATAGATCAAGCCGACACCTCGAAGGACTGTTTCACAAATTGCACGACAGTCAGATTTAAAACCCAAATCAGTGCTTCCAAGCTGCCGACCGGGTCATTGGAGACAATGATAGGGTACCAGAAGAACCAGGAAATAATCGGTCGCTTTATCAACGCCACTGATAGTCGCCATCGTATTCAGAAGGATTTGGTGGCTCTCACTGATAAACTGATCTCCGATATGAGACACATGGAACTGTTTATGGCTGAACACAAGTTTGAACCGTTTGTCGACAGGTTCAGAGGTTTCTGGGACAACATTTACGAGACGGTTGGATATAGGGTAATGCAAAAAAGGTAAAAAAATGGACACCTCTTTAGGTGCCGTGCGCAGTGAACGTGAGCCAGCAGTTGGATGAGCTGAAACAAATGACCGAGCAGCTTCAAACCTTTGTCCGGAAGCGCAACACAATGGCCTTGCCGGATACTGTACTTGTACAGTACGCTTACCGCAATAAGAGCACTCCTGATTTTGAGCGTGAGCGCTAAAAAAGCCCTATTTACAATGCAGCGCCGGTGGGGTTCAGCCATATATGGGTTTCAGTGCCGACGCGAGAGATAAAGGAGAATAATTATGGCCGGTCATTCCTCCGCTGCATTGTCAATTGGGTTAAGGAAACAAACAGTATAATTTATAGTAGTCAACGGTTTGCAGATTTTTATTACGGCAGTTATACTTACGGCGGACAGTATTACAGTTACGCTGACTACGGAAACTACGGTGACAGCTACGGTCAAAATAACAGTCAGACTACCAGCACTCCAGCTCCAAATAATGAAAATTATGAATACAATAACTACGATTATCAACAGGAGCAATACTTTCCTAGCATGATCGCCAACCTGTCAATCAAAGAAGTAGACCAATGTAAGGCAGGAATGACAAGCATACATGTAACAGATCGTCCGCCAAAGGCGGAGAGAGGTTGGGGGTGGGGTCTGGCGCCGGTCGGGGGTCTGAGTCCAAATTCTAGGGAGGGGCTTAGGTGCTCAAAAATCGCAAAAAATCTCAATTTTCGGCTAAAAATCGTTAGAAATCGCAAATTTGGGCACAAATACAGCTAAAAGCTCTGCTTTACAGGTAATTTTAGCAATTTTAGTGTCTGAAATTAAAAAAGCGCAAAAATTTGCTCAAAAATTACTTTCCAGAAAAATCAGAGGGGGGTCGGAAAAATCGTCTTGGAGGCGGGGGTCCCGACCGGGGGCTCTGGCCTAAGTCGGGTAGGGGGCAGAACCAATATTAAATGTATGAGAACAAGGGATTGACTTAGCAAAAGTCAGGCAAACTAAAAGTTTTTTCAAAAACACTCCAGAAGCTTAGATTGATTACCATATTTTTACAGCTGCAACAATCTTTCGGACGAAGTCATTGAGGATTTTAGATCTGGCGAAGTTGCGCCATGCCGCTAAGCCGGAGCTGGTCTGGCTACGAAAGAAGCTGAAAGCCGCTCTGATAGACACCAAAGCCATCTTTACCCTGGTGAGCTTGTTCGATCGCACGGCAAACTACGAAGTGGAACTGACAAGCGAGACTCCTGAGTACTTCAAAATGCTCGAACTGGTCGAGCAATACGACAACGGACAGATCACCAAATCACAGTGGGCCACCCAAACTGTCTTGCTGCAAGTCAAAGTCACTCAAAGGCTCACTCAGGTATTGGGAGATGCTATACAGGCTGTACAGGCTAAGCTAGGTCTCGCTGCCGAATTGCGAGGGAAGCGGCGTGCATTTCACTTATGCATGACTAGGGATGGGACCGGTATAAAAATACCGTATACCGTATACCGTATAGTGTTTTCGATACCGTATAATACCGTATACCGTATAGTATGCTGCAAACGCTTTAAAACACCCAGTTACGCTAGTATATCGCCAAGTTCTGGTCAAAAACATAAATTATTTTTTTGGTCGGCCTTTCCTGTGAAAAACACGGCTATTTTTTACTGTTATCTGTTTTGTAAGTAGTACTGTCTGTTTATTTAAAGTTTTGAAGCTGAGCCGACAATATATTGAATTTATTTTGAATTATGCCTATTGTAAATATCAACTGTATCTATTTTGGTTGGACAGATTTGCTTCACTTCAAATTAGTGAAATGCTAGCCAAAGATATGTTGATTTTATTCAAAAGCAAAATTGCAGGTTTCTCAACATTTGACAGGTACTTGTACTATCACATTTTCCATTTCTAGGAAGCCAAAAAACTGCATAAAATTAGATTTTTGTGTTTTTCTAACCGATAACATTGTTTACAAAACCAAAAAACAGTACTGGCACCTTTAAAAGCGCGAAAATGACATGAATTTACTGCAAAAATCTGGCTGATTCCGTTTTAACAACTATACGGTATTATACGGTATAAAAAATACCGTATACCGTATAATACCGTATAGCCAAAAATACCGTATAATACCGTATGATACCGTATAATACCGTATACCGGTCCCATCCCTATGCATGACGCGCTGGTTATCCGATTAAGATACAGTGACAATAACCCTCACTAATTTGCAACCGAGGGCTTCTATTCAGCACTGTGATCAGATTTTAGCCTTATACGTAGGTTCGGGATGAATGAACCTTAGGATGAAGTTAGACTTACTTTTAGATTCAATCTTAATCTTAAGTTAATATGGTAAATTTCCGCTAATGGGGTAATGTCCCACAACCCACAATTGCCGAATGTTTTCTCAGAAAACCTGTAAATTGCTACCATAGTATCTCATGTTTTCTTGTTGAAAAACCCCAAGACTAGGTCAAGTAGGTAACTAGAAACAAACGGATCGAAGAAAATCGAAAAATTTTGCATAAAACAGAAACCGAGTGGATTCTAAATGGCCTTTACATGCATAAACGGCTCGTTTTTAGATAGGCGAAAAATTATTCAGCAACATTGGAAAGTTCTTCGCCTATTACAAAGAGTTGATGCGACAGTTAGACCCGCTAATGTCTGTTCTGAACGACCCAGACAAATCGGCTCTGATCAGAGAGTACTTTTCGGCAGCGGCTGAGCTCAGAGATCCAAACTGCACCGCACAGATGGAGGAGATTCAAAAGAAAATGTTCGGAGAAGAAATGTATGATGAGTTGTCACAGGCGGAGAAAGATAAAAAGTTGTTAATTTGCCCCATTGACCCTGAGGCGTTGGACACGGTCGGCTTGATCAGAGACAGTGCTAACTGTGCCACACAAGTGGCGCAACGAGTTACTGAGTTGTCGCAGACTCTGAGCGATTTGGAGGAAAAGGCCGGCAAACCGTTGGTCGACTTCCTGAACCACCTCGATAACTACTGGATTGAGCTCGGACGGATCGACAAGCTCTATGAGTCTGTTGTTGCCTTTGGTTCACTTCATTGAAAGTGAATCTGTATATTTATTTTGTAGGAACAATCTGCTGGCCGTAAACATTTACTACAAGGAACTGAGCATAGAGACTTTGACGCAGGACAAGGCCTACAGTATTTTCAGTCTGGCTTGTAAGTGTTTGAGAAAGAAGGGTCAGAAGGAAACTGAAAAGTTTTAGGTGACATTGGAGGATCGTTGGGTCTGTTCATTGGAGCCAGTATTCTGACCCTGTGCGAGATCATAGACTTTTTCATGATCAAGCCAATACTGATGCTGATACGCAAATCACAGAAGAATGAGCGCGTTTGTCCCAGTCCCCGGAAATCAGCCGCTAGTATTTACACCTTAGATAGTAATCTTGCAATGGCCCCACCTGCAGTAGTGAGCAGTTGAAGATAGAAGCAAAACCAAAGGTTAATACGGTAGATGTTACATGTATCTTGTCGAATGGTCTATGTGACTGTTAAATCTGAAGACTGTTGTTCTAAAGCACTGTACGTAAAACTGGGTAGCTACAATGTGCCATGTACATAAATTGTTTGTCATTTTGAATTGAGCGTGCATGCACGTACATAGCTGAAAGATGTTTGAGAAAATTGTAAAGATACACTAGGTTTTGAACTGCTCAAAGTAAGACTTTTTAGTGCACTTATGCCCTGTATTTTATCTCTTCGGGTTTAAATAGGTCACACACTCATCTGAGAAAATAAGCTATCGGCCTAAGCTGCAAGGAATTCTTTAGATTCCATCACAGATCATAGTTTGCGTTAGAGGACTCTTTGTCCTAATGGCAGAAAGGTTACAAAACATTCCAATGATTTTCATATCCTCTTTACCTAATGCTGATGCTACGACGACGCAAAATGTTTTGCTAATCAACAGCTGTAATCTTTAAGATTTACTAAAAGTCTACTTACTAAGTCTAGAAACTTGACAACTCATTTGCCATGGCATTTGACGATGCTAGTATAAAAGGGCAGGCCAAATTTCATGTTCTAAATTTGTTCCTTCCAGAATGAAATCTCACCTGATAATTTTTCTACTCGTCACCCTTGCCCAGACTGGGTGTGCCAAAAGGTGGGCACTGTTGGTTGCGGGCACCCACTCTTGGAAACACTTAAGTTACCTCTGCGAATCGAACCTGTGCCATTTCTATCAAGTGTTAAAAGAAGATGGCATACCTCCAGAACAAATCGTGACCATGTTTTTCGACAAAGCCGCTCACGACCCTCAGTAATAATAAATATCTTCCACTGCAATATGTGCAGTTAAGAAAATCTTTGCAGCAATCCACACCCAGGCAAGTTGTTCAATTGGCCCAACGGTCCTGACGTCTATGCTGGCGTTGAAAAAGACTACACAGGAGACACAGTAACTCCAGAGAACTTCCTCAAAGTGTTGCAAGGCATAAATCCTGGAGGTGGTTCCGGAAAAGTGATAGACAGTGGACCGGATGATGAGGTGTTCGTGTACATGATGAGTCACGGAGAAGTGGGACATTTCTGCTTCGAAATTAGAGATTTATGTAATCCTGTACTACACAGAAGTGAGTTGTTCGAAGCGCTGAAGAAGATGCACTCAAACCAACGCTACAAGAACATGGTAATCTACGATGCATCATGCCATGCTGGATCCATGTTCAGTCCTTACAAACAAGAACTCGAGTCAATGAACATTTTTGCAATGGTTGGAGCCAAGGATGATGAAGAGTTGATTGCCATATGTACTGATCCTTCTGTATTAGTCAGATCAGATGAGTTCTCATTGGCTTTCCTGTGTCAAGATGAAACTGCAGACCTGAAGACACTGACCCTGAATCAGCAATATGACTTCGTCCGAAAACACGTATTTAGCAGTCACGCTATGAAGTATGGGGCGACAAATAGAGTCGGTCAGATGACAGTTGGCAGCTTCATAGGCCAAGAACACGTGCCAAAAAGTGAAAAATGCCCCTGCCAAGGAAGCTCTGTCAGATTTGCAATGCGTATTTGATGTTCCTGAAGCAAAAACTGCGCAAAGCAGAGAGTGTTGAGGAGGTGACTGAAAGCAAAGCCAAGATTGAAGAGTTGCTGCAGCAGCGGAAGGCTGTTGATCAGTTGCTGTCTCGGCTGGAGTATCTGCTGGAAGACAAGAAGACCGGTCAATTTGATATCGGCACCAAATCACAGTTCAGCTACTTTGAACAGTGTCATTACGAAGCTGTGAAAAGCTACTCACAGCTATGCAGTGCCCATCTGCAGGTGTTTCTCTTCGTTTTCTCTTCATTGGTTAACTGTGAAATATGTTATAGACTCCGTATGGACTGAAGTACTCAGCACTGCTGGCCAAACTGTGTCAGTCAGGTGTGGCCCATGAGCACATCAGAGAAGCAGTTGAAATGCTCTGCTGAATCGCGACTAAAGACTGAATCTTAGGACGGGATGATTAATCAGATTTGATAGATAATCTTTTACAAGTAAAATTTAAGAGCCTGGTTTTCTAACTAGCGGCTCTTCCCAGACAAGTCTCAAGTTTTTGTCTCCGATTTGGCTAAAATTTTGTCTTTTAACCACTTGATGCAGACCAGGGAGCAAAAGCTCTCGACTTGTCCCTGGGAGTCGGGACTACTACCCCCTCTCATTCTACCATATCCAGGGGTCCAAAATACAGTATATCTCCTTTGCCCCATCTCCGGGACATGTTTTCCTTGTCCCGCGGGACATCCGGAGGACAATTGGAGGATGTCTTGTCACCCAAAATCAGGGGATTTCTTCTTGTCCCCCTGGGGACTTGTCTAGAAGAATTAAGGGACTTCGAAACAAGTTAATTCACGGCGTTTCTTGGTGTCTTAAGTTCGCTAAGTGCGTTTTATAGGCGTAAATCCACCAGTTCTCTTCAGATAGCACAATTTATCAGACACAAACAGCCGGAGTACTGATGACAATTAAAGCACGCTCAGGAGAATCACTAACAAAAGGATGAATCACTGGGAATCGCACAGCAGAGTGAATCGGGCTGACACATAGTGCCAGCCGCGATCAGGAATGTGTTACAACAGAAAGTCAAATGCAGAATCATATATACAGATCATAGAATCAAAGAATAATAAAAGCAAGAGCAAGGAAAATTCAACAGAGAAGTACATGTTGGTCAGCAAGCAACAAGTAAAAAAGCATTGACCGAGATCAAACGGGAGTTGTGTCCGGTGCAGATTTGCGCCTGATGGTGCTTTTCAGAGAGTGTTCCAGCCAGGTGTAGTCACCGCAACATTGTGGTACCGGGCCCAGCACGTTTCTGAAAACTGTTGGCGTTATTTCAGTCAAAATATAGAAAGTTACCTAGACACATGGGTCGCCTGCAGAGCCAACAAGAGAAGACAGTTTTGCACTCGTTTCTGTGCACAACGCATCGGTATTGCTTAATCATCAAAAAATCACGCCTCTCAGGGACAAAATGGTCAACGCATGACCTTGCTTTTCAATTGTCGTTTTTCAGCCACTCTTGGCGTATCCCGGCCGGCCCCTTCTCTACACAGCCCATCTCTTATGCTCGCGTCACAAAAATGGACACCCCTAGCACACTCCTCCATCCTTGAAACATTTCGTCCAAAGTCCTTTTGGCGGAATGCTGATCCATTGGCACGCTCAGTAACGAAAATCCATCTTTCCTGGAAAACAGTGTGCCATTTACAAACAAAGTTTTAATTTTTAACTTGTCCCCGCATTTCAGGGCTTGTCCCCGCATTTCAGGTCTTGTCACCGCATTTCAGGGCTTGTCCCCGAAAAGCGGGGACGGCCCTGGAAAAATCGGGACAACCCACCACTTGTCCCGGGACAACCCCCTCCTTGTCCCCGGGGTTGTGCGTGGGCTTGTCCTCACCCGTGTCCCCGTCGGCACATCTGTAACACCTTGTCCCCAGAAGAGTGGTTGTCAGAAGGTATCAATGGGTTAGTTTAAATTGACCTAAAAGGCGTTATCACCTTACAAACCGTTTTTCAGAGACTCATTTTTTCGACCCTCTCCCAGACATTCATTTTCGCCACACAAATTTGGTTTGGACACGACTATTGTAATCTGTGCAACATCAATTTTAATGCTAAATTGCGCAATAAAAATATTACTAACGTATGCCTCGTTAGACTGCTTCCAGCAACAGAAGTCAACTCTACACGTTCATAGGAGTCCTTTGATGCATAGATCTTTGCTGTGCATCCATTCGTTCCAAAGTTATCACCTCAGAACTAACAGCATTATTACAGTTTATCAAGAAACTCTTAGTGCTTCTTCGTTAACCAAATTTACCCAATACAACCGAAACTGATAATTTGTTACCGTTCCTAACACTTACGGCGTTGTAAGCTCCAAATGAGTGGTCACTGAGCCTGAGACTGGTCGAAAAATTGAGTCTCTCAGAAACGGCCGAGAAGATGATAGAATGTCTTGAACAGAACAATGAGTATACTGCCAAATAGTTTTGAAGTTAAAGCAGGAAACAGAGTGTCTGGTGGTACCTTAACCATCGTATAGGACAAGCTCAACCATGCATTGTAGAGAATCGAACCGGCATTGTGCCAGAACTTAGGCTAGTAGCATGGGCAGCAGACAGGCCCATTCCTACACCATCCGACCACTCTAAATTTAAGTCTTATTTCAGGTTCAGGCTTTAGTTCCAGACTTAGGTTTTGAAACAAGGCCAAAAAAGTTTTATAAAAGAGAAGCCCCAGTCGGAAAACGTTTGTCTTCTTTCCAATAACCTTACCAATTAGCACCTACATAGTTACGTCTTAAAAAGTTATTTTGAATTGAGCATGCACGTCGCTGAAAGATGTTTGAGAAAACACATTGTGCCTATTAAGTGGAGGTACATTATGTTTAGAGCTGCTCAAAAGTAAGAGTTTTAAAATGCAGTAAGCACTGTTTATGTTTTTTGGACTAGATAGGTTACGCACTCATCTGTGGGAACAAAGTACGTATCGGCATAGACGGTTTTCTCTAGATTGCATAAAAAGTTTGAGTCACCGCACTTACGCAGAGAATTTTTTATCCTAATGGCAGAAAGGTTAAAAACATTCCAATGATTTTCATAAACCTCTAGCTATCTTATTGATAAACTTTAAACATTTCCTGTATCTGAATGCTGACTCTAACACGCAAAGTATTTGGCTGACTAAGTTAACATTAGAATCTAATCTTTAAGCTATTGAAGGTCGACTTACTAAGTCTAGAAACTTGATAACTCATGTGCCATGGGATCTTACGATACCAGTATAAAAGGACAGGCGATATTTCATCCACTAGACTTGTTCTCGTTCCAGAATGAAATCCCACTTGATCTTTTTTCTGCTCGCGACTCTTGCCTCGATCACGACCGCCAAACGGTGGGCACTGTTGGTTGCGGGCACCCACTCTTGGAAACACTATAGTTACCTCTGCGAATCGAACCTGTGTCATTTCTATCAAGTGTTAAAAGAAGATGGCATACCAGCAGAACAAATCGTGACCATGTTTTTCGACGAAGCCGCTCACGACCCTCAGTAATCATAATTATCTGCCACTGCAATATGTGCAATAACTAAACCTTTGCAGTAATCCCCACCCAGGCAAGCTGTTCAATTGGCCCAACGGTCCTGACGTCTATGCTGGCGTTGAAGAAGACTACACAGGAGACACAGTAACTCCAGAGAACTTCCTCAAAGTGTTGCAAGGCATAAATCCTGGAGTTGGATCTGGAAAAGTGATAGACAGTGGACCGGATGATGAGGTGTTCGTGTACATGATGAGTCACGGAGGCCTTGGATATTTCTGCTTCGAAATTGAGAAATTCTGTAATCCTGTACTACACAGAAGTGAGCTGTTCGAAGCGCTGAAGAAGATGCACTCAAACCAACGCTACAAGAACATGGTAATCTACGATGCATCATGCCAAGCTGGATCCATGTTCAGTCCTTACCAACAAGAACTCGAGTCAATGAATATTTTTGCAATGGTTGGAGCCAAGGATGATGAAGGCTTGAGTACCATATGTACTGATCCTTACGTAATAGTTAGATCAGATGAGTTCTCACTGGCTTTCCTGTATCAAGATGAAACTGCAGACCTGAAGACACTGACCCTGAACAAGCAATACGACTTCGTCCGAAAACACGTACTTAAAAGTCACGCTATGGAGTATGGGGCGACGAATAGAGTCGGTCAGATGACAGTTGGCAGCTTCATAGGCCAAGAACACGTGCCAAAAAGTGAAAAATACCCCTGCCAAGGAAGTTCTGCCAGCTTTGCAGATGCGTATTTGATGTTCCTGAAGCAAAAACTGCGCAAAGCAGAGAGTGTTGAGGAGGTGACTGAAAGCAAAGCCAAGATTGAAGAGTTGCTGCAGCAGCGGAAGGCTGTAGATCAGTTGCTGTCTCGGCTGGAGTCTCTGCTGGAACACAAGAAGACCGGTCAACTTGAGATCGGCACCAAATTACAGTTCCACTACTTTGAACAGTGTCATTACGAAGCTGTGAAAAGCTACTCACAGCTATGCAGTGCCCATCTGCAGGTGTTTCTGTTTGTTTTTTCTTCATTGGTTAACTGTGAAATATGTTATAGACTCCGTATGGACTGAAGTACTCAGCACTGCTGGCCAAACTGTGTCAGTCAGGTGTGGCCCATGAGCACATCAGAGAAGCAGTTGAAATGCTCTGCTGAATCGCGACTAAAGACTGAATCTTAGGACGGGATGATTAATCAGATTTGATAGATATTCATCATTTAGCAATAAAATTTAGAGCAAAGAGCACTAAAAGCATTGAAACAGTTTTTCAAGTTAAATCAGGGAACACATTGCGAACAACTGCATTAACCATGCCAAAAAGAATATGTTAGTTGGTCTAACTACTAGCCTTAACTAACCCTGGTTGAATCAGGTTCAAAGAGGCATTTAAAGCCAACTTCGCAAGATACATGTACTAAGTACGAACGAGTCCTTTCAAAAATGCACATAATTTGTCGGAATCAGTCGTAAGTCTAGCACTTGACGCCGTTAATGGTATTGGCATGTAGTGGCACCATATATGGTACCACCGGCACCAAATAAGGTACCGGCCCCTATATGGTACCGGTACCATATGTATACGGTACCCCCACGTTCGGTTACTGTGGTGGTACTTTAAATGGTACCCCTACCCATGGCCATGGGTGCTAGTACCATACCAGAAACAGCGTTAAGAGCTTGACTGACTGTATAAATGGACTTTAGCTAGAAGCTAAAACTTTAACCAACAACGTATAGCAGAAGACAAATGTTTTCCCCCTAACGATTCATTTCATTAAGTAGCTAGGGAAGCATAGGCATATCAATCATACACTTGAGCGCATCGCAAATTGCTCCCTCCAGAGCAACCAACTTGGATACCAGACAGACTGCTCCCGCCACTTGGTAGCCGTTTTGTTTTAATAACCGGTTGTACTGAGTTCTTTTTTCATGGCGGATGGGAAGCGCAGAGCAAAGGATGATGACGAAGAAAAAGGAATTTTGGAAGAGTTCACAGATGAAACCACTATGCATGGAGTCAATCATGCGTGCACAGAAAGCTGGCCCCGACGGTAATTGCAATTAATAGCAGCCAATTATTTTCTTGGACAAATAGGTCAACTGTTGCAGGGTGGTATGGATTGTGCTTCTGATAGCCTGTTTGACGTTGCTTGTCACTCAATGTTATGTTCAAATCTGCAATTACAGAAGTCATCCGATAGTTACCAATGTGGAAGTGGAGTTCCCTCCTAAACTGCGCTTTCCTGCCATTGCAATCTGCAACACCAATCAGTTCAAGTAAGGGCGCAGTTTCAGTTGAAACGTGCAGCAGACCGAACCTGCCTCCCAGTGAAACTATTTCAATATACCAAAATGATTGCAGGATAACTTCAACCGACGACAATTTGTACCACTTGATCACCAAGATATACGAAAGTGGAAGGCCCAAAATTGACATGGTCAACTTCGAAACACATAAAACCGATTTCGAGAGCGTGGCCCACCACACTGCCCTCGAATATATGGAGAAATCTAAATCTAGAATAGATGATATGTTGCTGACTTGCTATTGGCCCAATGGCACACAGTGCAAACCTTCCAATTTTATCAAATTAGCCACCGATTTTGGTGTTTGTTACGCGATAAACACTGATGTCCATCATCCGCTGGAAGTCAATCATGCAGGTATGTACACAGATAGAACTATAGTATCCAAGTGGCATTTTTGTTGAGTGCGTGTATGTATAAAATTCTTACCAGGTATAAAGTATGGGCTGTTCATGCTGCTCAATGTAGAAGCATACGAAAGAACAGGTGGCCCGATGACCACTCAGGGGATCAAAGTAAGCAGAGTGATATGCAGTGAAACCAGAATTATTCCTGTATTTTCGAACTTTTTGTTTATTATTGTATCTAATGTCCTTAGTCAAGTAAGGCCTTCTCTGTTCAGTAGGTAAGTTTGTTTGTTTTTCGTTTTGTTTTTAAGTTTCACTGTCCTTTCGGATGCCAGCACAGTTGGTGTAGTGGTTTAGGCCGCATAGCCACTGTACGCGATGTCGTGCGCTCATCCTATCAGCGCGGCAAGTTTCTTGCCGCAAAGAGTTGGTCGTCAGTACAAAGCTCCCCCCCAGGCCACCGAAAGCTGGTGACAGCGAGTAGGAAAAATGGGAGCCGACTGGATCTGCCGTTGTCCGTTGTTGCATCGAAGCCGCTCCACAAAGCATGCCGCGTTGGAGAAGATCTACGATGTCAGAAGCTGTCTGAGAAACCAACTATGCTGGGAGCCCTCTGACATATGGGGCACCGGCGGCGGCCATTGGGAGCTGTCAGAATCATGGCATCAACACGCCGGCCGCCCTCCTGGTGACCGGCACCCAGCAGCATGGCTAGGAGTGGCTGGCAGTGAAGGAAGGGCAACGTCCGAGATGACGAATCACAGGGGTCAATACATGGACCATGAGTCTAATCGTAGGCGGTAAGGCCCCCCATATCGGATCGGATCGGTCCTTTTGGACAGCTCAGGACACCCTCGCTCTTTTCACAGCTCTTCAAGGGGATAGCCCTGCCTACAAACAACGCTCCCCCTTGCTGCCATTTGGTGCAACGGCAACACCGGTTCGGTTCCCATTTATTTACCTACTGGCCATCACCGGCTTTCGGCGGCCTGGGTTGGGCATTACGTCGACTACTTCCAGTCGCTTCGACCGGTTTCGAACCCACAAACAACCGCTCTTATGGATGCCGGGCCACTGTGACACACGCAGTTACCACATCAAATATCATATGGCCTTTGTATATTCAGATTCTGATTTACAATCAAACGGAACTGCCATTGGTCGACTTTCGAGGTTTGGATCTGACGCCTGGATTGTCCTCTGAAGTGGGGGTCACATTTTCAAAAGTATGAATTGTTCAATAGGAATCCACGAAACTCTAGTTGTAGCGGAGTATTTAGGAAGTGAAAGTGCACAAAGATGACGGAGGAACTTGCGTTACCGAAGCTGACCTAAAGCATTTCGATGGCAGCTCCGAATACTCCATTGAAAAGTGTGAGCTTGACCACTATATCAATAGAGTTGAGAAACAGTGCCATTGTCTAACATACAATGCTCCTTTCCATACGGAGGCAGAGTGTAAGTCAACTTTTCTCTACTGTACCTGTACACAAGTACATATAACCGCAATTCCAGTACCATGCACAGTGCAACAGCATTTTTCTTGCGTCATAGACGTTGGTCAAGTTGAACAGACGGAGCTGTGCTACGAAAACTGCACGACGATCAAATTTCACACTCAAATAAGTGCCTCCAAGTTGCACCCGGACTCGCTGGAAGCTATGATCGGTCATTCAAAGAACCAGGAGATACTCAGCAACTTCATCAACGCCACCGATAGTCGGAGCAGAATTCAGAAAGACTTAGTGGACCTCACTAACAAATTGATTGGAAACATGCGTGACATGAAACAGTTCCTAAGCGAAAACCACTTTGAACCCGTGAAGGAGTCTTTCAGAGGGTTCTGGAAAAGTCTTTATGACACGGTTGGCATCCATCCAATCAGTTTCTTCATGAGTTTGAAAACATTGATTTTAGGTGCCATGTTCTAAGAACGTCTCGCTACACTTGGAAGAAATGGAAGAGATGAGTGAGATGATTCACACCTTCATCAGGAAACACAACACGCTTGATCTGCCAGATACAGTGGTCATCCAATATGCATACAAATCGAAACCTTTGCCGCCTTTGTCAGGTGCTGCTCAGTGAAATTAGACCAACACTATTCATTAGTTTAGGTTTGGGTCAGAGTACACCCGAGGAGTTTTTCCCTAGCATGATCGAGGGACTAACGGTCAAAGACGTTCTGAAGAGTATGCATTATTTTCAGAGTTTTTATAAGTTGTTTACAAATCGCAGCACTTTCTCCTGCAGATTACGCCACACTCAGACATGAAGCAAGTGACGAGATGGCTGAACTCCGCAAGAAACTCAAAAAAGGTCTCATGAATATCAAGCACATGTTGATATTGAACAAGTTATTCACGGAACTCAATTATGAGAAGGAACTGACCCATGGAGCTCCGGAATATACGAAAACCTATCAACTCTTGGAACAGTACGTCAGTAAGCAGATCACCAAGTCCAAATGGGCGACTGAAATGGCAGAGCTTGAAGTGATTCTAGAACATAGACTCACAGAGGTGCTCTAACAGCTACAGTAGCTGGATAGTATATAAAAACACTGTCTTAAGATTGCTGTAAAGTTGTATGAGAACACAGTTATCTATGAAGCCACATACGATCTACTGCTTCCTCATGTAAAGGAGATGCTGGACGCGTTGACAGATGCGGGGACGGCAGATCTACTTAGGGAGTATTTTGCCGATAACCCCGACTACAGAGATCCTAACTGCACAAAACGCATGGACAAGATCCTGATGGAGCACTATGGGGGTGCAGAAGCCTACAAAGATGTAACTCAGAAAGAGAGGAACAAGTATTTGATGATGTGTCCGATTGATCCTGACCACGTGGACACAGTGCAGTTGCTGTGCGATGCACTGAAATGCGCTGAGGAATGCAGTCACAGAGTGGATGAACTGGTGAAAATTCTGTACAAGTTTGAACACTTCGAACAACCTACCACCGACTTTCTGCACCACCTGCGAGACTACTATAACGCTATAGCTAGAGTGGACCATCTCTATGAGTAAAACCGTTGCTCTATTCACTCTCCAGTGAAAACAAAACTTTTCAGAACCAACTTGTTGGCAGTGAATGTGTATTACAAACAACTCAGCATTGAAACTCTAAAGCAAGACAGAGCCTACAGCATATTTAGTCTTGCATGTAAGTCCAGCATCATCCCAACAGTCTATGCTCAGCACAGCATCTTTGAAGTGATCGTCTGATCACTGGAGTAGAGGAGAGGTTGAGCTGAATGGGGACTGAGCCAAAATCTCAGGGAGGGACTTCAGTGCAAAGACTCAAAAATCGCTCAAAAGTTCAACACCTAATTTCAGATAGAACAGCTGAAACCAGCTGGATTATAATTATTTATTATTAGTAATTCACTCATTTTAAAGAACCGTCAATCTTTATAGATTAGTAATTTTAAAATAAATAAATAAATAAATAAATAGAATGCCTGAAACCCTAAGTATTACGAAAGATTGGGCCAATGCTTGCTTCACAGAGAGATTAGAGGGTCTCAAGGCTAGCTCCAGTTTGAGAGAGGCAAACTTCAGACTTCTTTTATGCTGTGCTGAGTGGGCCATGCCGGGTCTGATGTTCTGCTGATTCGAGGACCCAATGCCAAAGCACAATACAATATCGAGCAAAATTCGTACAGCCGCTTCAAGGTAGAGGTGTCAATTTTCTACATTTCTGGATTTATACATCGTGTGATGTGATGTTGTGAAAGTTAAATAAAAATAATGTAGGGAAGGTCAAAATGCAATGCAATAAAGCACTGTTTTCAGGTGACATAGGAGGCACAATGGGGTTGTTTCTGGGCGCCAGCATTCTGACAGTGTGCGAGCTAGTTGATTTTTTCTGTATAAAACCCTGCGTCATGTACACGCGTAAACGGAGACAACAGGATCAAGTGAAGCCGTATCATGTCCAGGATGCAACGTCAGTTGATCCCTATGACACAAGCTCGGTGACAGAACCTCCACCTGTGATACAACACTAGTAGTGGATTTCAGTATCTACAGATTAGAGTAGTATGGCTTTCTGGTAGGTAGCGGGAATTTTATATTCAAATTTGGGCACCTGTGCAAACATTAGAATCTTTTTTAAACGAAAGTGTTTGATATAGATTAAAATAAGATTAGTAGAGTGGTTACATACATACATGGGCCGGGGGTCAGGGGTATACCCCTCCCCCTACCCGACCCCCCTGACCTAGACCGAGAAATTTTCCGCTTATTTAAGGCAAAATAGGCGTTTTTTGGACTTTTTGCCCCCCCCCCGAGGTCTCCAGGCCCACTCCGGATTTTTCCGGCCCATGTTTGAGTGGTTAGTACATGAAGATGACTAGCAGCTGGATCTAATGTCACTGTTCGTTTGTACAGCTGTTTTCTTTGATTGATTTAGAACGAGTACTCTATGATAGCTTCTTGTTACGGGCTCAGTACTGTATGTCAAAGAAATGCAGGTATTTATCCCAAGTTTGCGTTTTCTTTTTTCAGTATTTTGCTTGTAAAAAATGCAGTTTTAAACTAGCCTTGATAAAGTGTTTAAACGTCATAACTGAGCTCTTTGACTTCATTTCTTGATATAAGTCATACAACAAGGGCTAACAAGCTCAGTAATCAGTTTGTTTGTTTTTAAGTTCCACTGTCCTTTCGGACAGCTCAGGACCTGGACACCCCTCGCTCTTTTCAGAGCCCTTCAACAGGGTAGCCCTGCCTACAACAAACCTTTCGGACAGCTCAGGACCAGGACACCCCTCGCTCTTTTCAGAGCCCTTCAACAGGGTAGCCCTGCCTACAACAAACCTTTCGGACAGCTCAGGACCAGGACACCCCTCGCTCTTTTCAGAGCCCTTCAACAGGGTAGCCCTGCCTACAACAAACCTTTCGGACAACTCAGGACCAGGACACCCCTCGCTCTTTTCAGAGCCCTTCAACAGGGTAGCCCTGCCTACAACAAACCTTTCGGACAGCTCAGGACCAGGACACCCCTCGCTCTTTTCAGAGCCCTTCAACAGGGTAGCCCTGCCTACAACAAACCTTTCGGACAGCTCAGGATCAGGACACCCCTCGCTCTTTTCAGAACCCTTCAACAGGGTAGCCCTGCCTACAACAAACCTTTCGGACAGCTCAGGACCAGGACACCCCTCGCTCTTTTCAGAACCCTTCAACAGGGTAGCCCTGCCTACAACAAACCTTTCGGACAGCTCAGGACCAGGACACCCCTCGCTCTTTTCAGAACCCTTCAACAGGGTAGCCCTGCCTACAACAAACCTTTCGGACAGCTCAGGACCAGGACACCCCTCGCTCTTTTCAGAACCCTTCAATAGGGTAGCCCTGCCTACAACAAACCTTTCGGACAGCTCAGGACCAGGACACCCCTTGCTCTTTTCAGAACCCTTCAACAGGGTAGCCCTGCCTACAACAAACCTTTCGGACAGCTCAGGACCAGGACACCCCTCGCTCTTTTCAGAACTCTTCAACAGGGTAGCCCTGCCTACAACAAACCTTTCGGTCAGCTCAGGACCAGGACACCCCTCGCTCTTTTCAGAACCCTTCAACAGGGTAGCCCTGCCTACAACAAACCTTTCGGACAGCTCAGGACCAGGACACCCCTCGCTCTTTTCAGAGCCCTTCAACAGGGTAGCCCTGCCTACAACAAACCTTTCGGACAGCTCAGGATCAGGACACCCCTCGCTCTTTTCAGAACCCTTCAACAGGGTAGCCCTGCCTACAACAAACCTTTCGGACAGCTCAGGACCAGGACACCCCTCGCTCTTTTCAGAGCCCTTCAACAGGGTAGCCCTGCCTACAACAAACCTTTCGGACAGCTCAGGACCAGGACACCCCTCGCTCTTTTCAGAACTCTTCAACAGGGTAGCCCTGCCTACAACAAACCTTTCGGACAGCTCAGGACCAGGACACCCCTCGCTCTTTTCAGAACCCTTCAACAGGGTAGCCCAGCCTACAACAAACCTTTCGGACAGCTCAGGACCAGGACACCCCTCGCTCTTTTCAGAGCCCTTCAACAGGGTAGCCCTGCCTACAACAAACCTTTCGGACAGCTCAGGATCAGGACACCCCTCGCTCTTTTCAGAACCCTTCAACAGGGTAGCCCTGCCTACAACAAACCTTTCGGACAGCTCAGGACCAGGACACCCCTCGCTCTTTTCAGAACCCTTCAACAGGGTAGCCCTGCCTACAACAAACCTTTCGGACAGCTCAGGACCAGGACACCCCTCGCTCTTTTCAGAACCCTTCAATAGGGTAGCCCTGCCTACAACAAACCTTTCGGACAGCTCAGGACCACGACACCCCTCGCTCTTTTCAGAGCCCTTCAACAGGGTTGCCCTGCCTACAACAAACTATCAGATCGAAGGAGGTCTGTTGATGGTCTACGTTACAAATAAGTACTTCCAGCATTCTCCATCCATACTCGTTTCGCAAGTGGACAGTAATATAACATACGTATGTTCAACGGTATCCGTGCTAATTAAATGACATTTTTTGCATTGATTATCTTCCACTATTCTCCTGTAATACAAATACTGTTTGGTAGGAACAATCCTCTGCACAACAGGATACTGGAAGTTATGCAGTTTAACGTCGCTAGATACAGTAAGAGCTCGTCTACATGCTTTTTCAAACAGCTCTCATGACACTACTGTTGTTTGTGTATACATGTACACATTTACCATACACAAAAATACACAATTTTTTTCACAATTTCAGACACAAAAAATGCCAAAGTATCCCTAAAGTCCTAAGGTGTTCCTAAAATGTCTCTAAGGTGTTCGGAGGGTGTTCGCCCCGCCCATTTTTTGTGTTCGTCTGGTGTTCGGGTGCTGTTCGGCCAGGTGTTCGCGAACAACTTTATGGCCTACGTGTTCGGCGAAATACGCGATCGCGTTCATAGGCCTCTATGTTGTGTCGCCCCAACGTCCGCCGCCAAAGGACTAGGGTTTTGTTACACATCACTCATCGCTTAGGCATGTTTATATTAATGCAGCCGGCGGCGGACGCCACAGGTGTTGAGAGAGTCTGGTCTTAACTCTAGCTACAGGGCGGTCTGTTCAAAGATTTGTGTCGCTAGTAAAACCTGTATGTACGCACACCCTTCGTACACCATACAGAGATCTACACATTAATTGGCGACGCAGTACCTAATTCGAACTCAGGAGAATCATGGCTCACCCGTCACCCTCCCTTCCGGCCCCGCCTCCATTCTGGATGGATGCCAGTGAAATGCCGAACTTCCGAGGCTGGTTCAGCCGGTTTGATAACTGGCTGGCTCTCCTGTCCGATTCCCTGCCAGAAGGACAGCAGCTTACGGACACTCGGAAAAACCGGTTGCTCTACCAGCAGCTGGGCACTGAGGGTGGTCGTCAGTTCAGCACACAGCCGATCGTTCAGGACATTACTGAGACGACCTACGCCAACTTCTCCACAGCCGTTCGGAATTTTTTCGACAAGCCGACCAGCATCGTGCGTGCTCGCTACGATTTTGCCACTCGCATGCAGGCTTCCTCAGAGTCCATCTCGGACTATCTGACTGAACTTCGATCGCTTGCAGTGGACTGTCGTTTCGGAGCGGCCGAGAACGAACATTTGGCTACACAGCTGGCCATTGGTTGCTTCAATCCCGATGCCAAGCGTGAGTTGTTGCGCCAAAACGACTTGAATTTGAATGGTTTTGTGACTATTATTCAATCGATCGAGTCTGCTACCTCTGATTTGCAAAATATGTCTGTTTCTCGTTCTGTTTTAGGGCCTAAGGTTGGGGCGCTGGGTTCTAGTTCAACCAAATCTCAATCTTTCAAAAAAGGGGGTAGCTCGGGCGCACATCCTGGTGGTAAGGGACGGTTTCGAGCCAAAACTTCGGCCAACTCCACAGCTGACCCAAAGCCCGGCGCTAAACGTTGAGTGCCGATTTTGTCGCAAGATTGGTCACTTTGAGCGCTGCTGTTTTAGTAAACGACAAGCCGGCGCGGCTCGTCAAAAAGCGCTGCGGCTCAGCAAGTTGGCTAGTACGCCGCACGCGCCAGACTCAGAGTTTCACTGCCGCATGTTTGTGCTCAGTCGCAAAGGTTTTGTGCCGATTGACTGCGAGATTGATTCTGGCTCGGACGCCACTACGGTCACTAGCTCGCAGTACAATGCGCATTTCGCTGACATGCCGCTTAGCCGCCACAATTGCCCGTTGCGCAATTTTGACGATAGTCCTATCGCAGGTGTGTGCGGCTCATTCGGGGCTAACGTTAGCATCAACGGTCGCATGCAACATGCCCGCATTTACGTAGTCAGTGACTCATGCGTGCCAGTAGTGAGCAAGAATCTCATTAAGCCCTTGAAACTGCTGAAAGTTGACAGTGCTGTGCGCTCGGTCAAAGCCACAGCAGACGCAGCGTCGCGCGATTATGCCGCATACATCGCCGAGCACTTTACCAGTTTGTTGTCAAACAAAATTGGTTGCTTTCCAGACTTTCAGCACCACATTCAGCTTTCTGATAACGCAGTTCCGGTTGCCAAGAAGCTGCGTCCAGTGCCGTTCGCTCGACGTGAACAAGTGGCAATAGCGGTCAAGGAGATGGATGACAATGACATCTGGGAGCCGGTAGACAAAGCATACATGTCGCTGGGTTTTTCCGTGGGGGGGACCTTTTTGAAATCCCAAATAGGGTTTTGGGACCAAGTCCAAAGTGGGTTTTGCGACCTTTTTTTGGGGTCCAAAAGTGGGTTTTGTCGACCTTTTTTTGGGGTAAAAAGCGGGTTTTGTCGACCTTTTTTAGGGATTCTGGGGCGAAAAATGGCTTCAAAACCCTATTTGGGCCGAAAAAAGCCTTAAAACCCTGTTTTTGCATTAAAAATGCCTTAAAAACCCTGTTCCGGTTGAAAAAAATGCCTTAAAAACCGAATATTGAAGCAACGAATGTAATAAAAGGCTGTTTTGCGCTCAAAATACGTATTGAATATGAGTTTCAGCGATAAAATACAGATTGAAATGCGTTATATTGACTAAAAATAGTTCAGAGAACCCTAATATCGATTCTGAGGCACGCGCAAAACCCTGTTTTGACTTATAAAATTACTAAAAAACCCTATTTAGTGATTTGAATGCAGTTCTTAAACCCTGTTTCGGGTTTCTAATCAACCTAAAAACCCTCTCTAGGCTTTCTAGCCAGTGCTAAAACCCTGTTTAGAGTTTCAAAGTAACCTAAAAACCCTAATCAGGCTTTGAAAGTAACCTGAAAACCCTAATCAGGCTTTGAAAGTAACCTAAAAACCCTAATCAGGGTTTCAAAGTAGCGTAAAAACCCTGTTTAGGGTTTCAAAGTAGCCTAAAAACCCTGTTTAGGGTTTCAAAGTAGCCTAAAAACCCTGTTTAGAGTTTCAAAGTAACCTGAAAACCCTAATCAGGGTTTGAAAGTAACCTGAAAACCCTAATCAGGCTTTTAAAGTAACCTAAAAACCCTAATCAGGGTTTGAAAGTAGCCTAAAAACCCTAATCAGGGTTTGAAAGTAACCTGAAAACCCTAATCAGGGTTTAAAAGTAACCTGAAAACCCTAATCAGGGTTTTAGAGTAACCTGAAAACCCTAATCAGGGTTTCAAAGCAGCCTAGAAACCCTAATCAGAGTTTAAAAGTAACCTGAAAACCCTAATCAGGGTTTCAAAGCAGCCTAAAAACCCTAATCAGGGTTTAAAAGTAACCTGAAAACCCTAATCAGGGTTTAAAAGTAACCTAAAAACCCTAATCAGGGTTTCTAAGCAGTCTAAAAACCCTATTTAGGATTTCTAAGCCTTACAAAACCCTGTTTTGGGTTGTATGGTAGCCGAAAACCCAATTTTGTGCTGCAGAATGTATTGTCTGGGCTAAAATTTTCTTTACTTTGGAATCCAAAAGTGGGTTTTCAGGTCCCCCCCCCAAAAATCCGCTGGGGGGGACTTTTGCCGAAAAATCGGGCTTGGGGGGGCCGGCCCCCCCTTTACCCCCCCCCAACGACATGTATGAGACAAAGCTCAGTGGCAGTTGCAGATGGTCACGCTGCCCAAACCGGATGGCTCATATCGGATCACGTCTGATCTCTCACCTCTCAACCAATACGTTGTGCCTGACCGCTACCCAATGCCTAACGTGAAGGAGCTGTTCCTGGAATTGCAAGGCGCCAAGCTTTTCAGCAAGCTAGACATAGCTAAGGCGTTTTTCCACATCCAGCTGGACGAAGCCAGCCGCGACTTAACTGCCACGCTAACGCACCAAGGGCTGCGCCGCTACAAAAGGCTTCCGATGGGTCTCAAGGACTCAGCCGCGGTGTGCCAGCGCCTTGTTGCTCAAACGCTCGCAGAGTGCAAAGGCGTGCAGGCCTACATTGATGACATAATTGTGTACGGCGCTACTCAGGCAGAGCATGATAGCAATTTGCACGCAGTTTTGCAGAAGCTCGCTGCCAAAGATTTTCGCTTGAATTTGGCAAAATGCATGTTTGCTGTGCGCGAAATTCCGTTCTTGGGTCATGTGATTACGGCCGATGATGGTATCCGGCCGGACGCTAAGAACTTGGCGCCAATTCAGAATGCACCATGCCCGCGCACTAAAAAGCAACTGCTGTCGTTTTTGGGCATGATCAATTACTATTCAGATTTCTTGCCTGATCTTGCTTCTTACGTGGAACCGCTGCGTGCGCTGACGCGCAAAGGCACTCGCTTTGTGTGGGATAAACAGTGTCAACTTTCTTTCAGCACATTGAAGCGAATGGTTGCCGCCAAGCTCCAGATTTACACGTTTGACCCCAACAGTGAGACGTTCCTGACAGTGGACAGTTCTGATGTGGGACTCGGAGCAGTTCTCAGCCAGATGCAAAACGGACGCGAAGTGCCAATCGCATTTGCATCACATACCTTACAGCCGCGCGAGCGCAATTACTCCACTAGTGAACGCGAAGCTTTAGCTGCGGTTTGCGGCTGTGAGTATTTTGAGAAGTACTTACTGGGCCGCACGTTCACGCTGCGGACAGACCACGCCGCCTTGCAAACGCTGTTAGCTAGTCCGCAAGCTGACCAGCGCAAGTCTAGCAAGTTTGTTCGCTGGGCCGACCGACTGGCCATGTTCGACTACCAAATGGAGTATCGCAAGGGCAGCGAGAATCAAGTCGCTGATGCGCTGTCGCGCCTGTCGCTAAAAGCACAGGAACTCGCTGTGCCTGACTCGCATGACGCTATAATGCTCAAACGCGTTACGGAGCAAGGCTTGCCGCTCTCTGACATTACGCAAGCTACTGCTGCCGACCCGCTGCTGCAAATGGTTTCCCAGTACGTGCGCACGCGCTGGCCAGCCAAAAGTGCACTGAAGCCTGAGTTGCGGCCCTATTACGGTATTCGCGACACTCTTTCATTAGAAGCTGGTTATGTCACGCGCGAAAACGATCGCATTCTCGTGCCTGTTGCGTTGCGCAAGCGCCTGCTTCAGCTTGCTCACCAAGGTCACCCCGGTATGGTGCGTATGAAACGGAAACTGCGCGAGAGTTTCTGGTGGTCTGGTATGGACCGCGACATAGAGCATGCTGTGCGCCACTGCGCTGCCTGCCAAGCTAGTGAGAAATCGGCCGCCAAGGCGAACGTGCCTGTTACAGTAGTTTCGCCGCCCGCTAGTGCTTGGTCCCGCATAGGCATTGACATAACTGGACCGTTTGATGTTGCACCGGTCAGCAAGCGCTACATTGTTGTTGTGGTTGACCACTACTCGCGCTTTCCCGAGGTTCTGTTGACCAACGATATCACTTGCGGCCGCATCACGCGCTGGTTGTCCGACTTATTCGCGCGCTACGGCAACCCCGAGCAGCTTATCAGTGATAATGGCCCGCAGTTTCGCAGCCAGGAGTTCGCTGACTTTTTGCACGCGCGAGATATCAAGCACATGCCGACTGCTGTGTACAATCCGCAGGAAAACGCTGTTGTTGAGGTGTTTAATCGCACTCTCAAGCACGCAGTGCAAGCTTTTGCTGCCGCGCAAACTCCTTGGGAGATTGGCATAGAACGCGTGCTAGCCAACTTCCGTTCTACCGCGCCAATGCCCAATACTGCTAGCCCTGCCGAAAAGTTCTTTGGTCGCAAATTGCGCCTCAATTATGAGCCTGTGTTGCGTCAAGACGCTGTGGTATCACCTACGGCTGCCGCAGAAAGCACGGCTACGCCACGCCCGCAATTGCTGCCACGCAATCGTGGCCCGTTTCGCAAGGGAGATATGGTTCAAGTACGCTTGCCGCATGCACGCAAAGGCCGCTCGCCATTCTCTGCGCCGCTTCGGGTTGTACAAGTCCTTGGCAAATGGACGTACATGCTTTCCGATGGGCAGAAATGGAATGCGCGCAAAATGAAGCGTTATCATGACCCCGACCAGCAATGGCTTACGGTTGAGCTAGGGGAACCGAACATGCTTGAACCTGCCCCTGCACCACCTCTCCGACGCTCTCAGCGTGTCAACAAAGGTCGTCCGCCCGACCGCTACTCACCCGAACCTTAACGCTTTTAGAGGAGGGGGTAATGTTGTGTCGCCCCAACGTCCGCCGCCAAAGGACTAGGGTTTTGTTACACATCACTCATCGCTTAGGCATGTTTATATTAATGCAGCCGGCGGCGGACGGACGCCACAGGTGTTGAGAGAGTTTGGTTTTAGCCCTTGCTACAGGGCGGTCTGTTCTAAGATTTGTGTCTGTAGTAAAGCCTGTATGTACGTACACCATACAGAGGACTACATATTACTCTAAACACAGAAAATGTGTTCGCCTCAAGGGTGAATTCGAATGGGTTAAGCCTGGTAGGCGGACAGTCGTTTTGCATAATGGATGAAGTATTTTCGATCTTTTGTAAAGCAATCTCGTCTGAACTCACTAAACCCGACACCTGATACTTTAGCAAAATGTACCTGAACCTGAAATTGAATTCTTGCCGTACCTGAACTTCAACTTAGCTGAAATTACGGGGCACGGCACCTACCAACTGATCAAATAGTAGTAGTAAAATTTGTTGGAAAACGTTTACTGTAGGTACCTTTAAGAAAACATGAAACATTTCAAATTCTGCACAGCATTTAGACTAACAAGAATGCAAATATATACAGACTGATCAAGTGCAGAGTTCCAACTTATAGTACAGTTTAGTATAGCACGAATGAAAATGTAAATGCAGAGCAATTTTAAGCATAACAGTGACATGTGCGACAGAACAGTTATGTTTCAAAAGCAGATTTGAACTTGATAAAGCAAGGCTTGATAAGCAGCAGCACCTGAAATAGTTACACAAGTACTGATCTGAGCTGAATTTTTTGGCACTGTTTTCTTAGAGAAAATGCCACAAAACAGATTCGATTAGGCGCCAAAAGCATAAAATTACATATTTTTACGAAAACACAAGGCACCGTCGCTACAAGCCTACTTCAGGCTGTCTCAAGATCTAAAAATCGAGCCAACTCCCTCCGCCGAATACTAGAAATACTAATAAATCCGATTTATAGCCAAAATCAAATCAGCAATCCTCACAGCTGGTTCCTAATTAGGTAGTTGAAGCATAATTTAATACTTCTATCTAGAAAATTCTGCAAAAAACCTCAGGGGAAGAGTCAGAATGAGGGAGGATAGTCAGTCAGTCAGTCAGTCAGTCACCTCCCTTGCCTATGTCATGAGTCATGCTACAGATGCTTTCCATCAGAAAATTAGTTAACATAGAAAAGGGTAGCCAATAAAATAAATGCAATACCTCAGTGTCAATATTAAGACATCTACTGAAGGAAAGCACGATTTCGTTGATCGAGTGAGTGGAGAACGGAATCAGCTTGACATACCAACGGGGAAGCTACAAATATTAACAGACTATGTATGAGCTTCCCAATGAAGTAATGCACAGTTACGCATACCGAACGAGTGAGCGCGCTCATGTGTTGTCTCTGTCGATTGAAAGTCACACCGATCACTGGGTTGCGACCTTCGATGCTGGCCGTCACAACACCGAGGCCGTTGTTCTGCGTACCGAGTTTGTGTTTGAGTATGGCGAATAACAACACCGGATATACCCCTAGAAAACAAAAACACTTCAGCGTCGTACATACGGCAAATGCGCAATCGTTTTGGAAACGAGCAACTGGAGGATGGCATACGAAAACTGAAGGATGGCAGATAAATTACAGTGAAATTGAAAGAGGAAGTGACTAGAAGGCCATCATGCAACGAAAAAGAAGAGTTCAGTCTGTAAAGCCCCAGTATGCATAGACAGGGTTCGTGCGGCTTTTGAATAGCAAAATTCCCTGACCTTTCCCTGACTTTTCCCATGACCAAAGTCAAAATTCCCTGACCAACCAGGGTGAGGAAACTGCAACCAATGTGAGAAAATTTTGAAAAATTTACTTTGTAAAACGCATTTAAACGGTATTCAGAGGGTAAATTTCCGGTTTAAGTAGGTAGTGGTAGTATATAAGGTCAGAAGACAGATTTTCAAAAGGGTGTTGTGTCAATGAACATTTTTGCCACGGTTGGAGCCAAGGATGATGAAGGCTTATATGGCATATGTACTGATCCTTACGTATTAGTTAGATCAGATGAGTTCTCACTGGCTTTCCTGTATCAAGATGAAACTGCAGACCTGAAGACACTGACCCTGAACAAGCAATACGACTTCGTCCGAAAACACGTACTTAAAAGTCACGCTATGGAGTATGGGGCGACGAATAGAGTCGGTCAGAAGTCAGTTGGCAGCTTCATACGCCAAGAACATGTGCCAAAAAGTGAAAAATACCCCTGCCAAGGAAGTTCTGCCAGCTTTGCAGATGCGTATTTGATGTTCCTGAAGCAAAAACTGCGCAAAGCAGAGAGTGTTGAGGAGGTGACTGAAAGCAATGCCAAGATTGAAGAGTTGTTGCAGCAGCGGAAGGCTGATGATCAGTTGCTGTCTCGGCTGGAGTCTCTGCTGGAAGACAAGAAGACCGGCCAATTTGAGATCGGCACCAAATCACAGTTCAACTACTTTGAACAGTGTCATTACGAAGCGGTGAAAAGCTACTCACAGCTATGCAGTGCCCATCTGCAGGTGTTTCTCTTCGTTTTTTCTTCATTGGTTAACTGTGAAATATGTTATAGACTCCGTATGGACTGAAATACTCAGCACTGCTGGCCAAACTGTGTCAGTCAGGTGTGGCCCATGAGCACATCAGAGAAGCAGTTGAGATGCTCTGCTGAATCGTGACTAAAGACTGAATCTTAGGACGGGATGATTAATCAGATTTGATAGATATTCATCTTTTAGCAATAAAATTTAGAGCAAAGAGGACTAAAAGCATTGAAACAGTCTTTCAAGTTAAAACAGGGAACACATTGCGAACAACTGCATTAACCATGCCAAAAAGAATATGCTGGTTGGTCTAACTACTAACCCTAACTAACCCTTGTTGAATCAGGTTCAAAGAGGCATATAAAGCCAACTTCGCAGATACATGCACTAAGTACAAACGAATCCTTTAAAAAATGTACAAAATTTATTTGAATCAGTCGTATGTCTGGCACTGGACGCCGTTAATGGTATTGGCATGTAGTGGCACCATATATGGTACCACCGGCACCAAATAAGGTACCGGCCCCTATATGGTACCAGTACCATATGTATATGGTACACCCACGTTCGGTTACTGTGGTAGTACCTTAAATGGTACCCCTACCCATGGCCATGGGTGCTGGTACCATACCAGAAACAGCGTTAAGTGCCTGACTGACTGTATAAATGGACTTTAGCTAGAAGTTAAAACTTTAACCAACAACGTATAGCAGAAAGACAAATGTTTTTCCCCTAACGATTCATTTCATTAAGTAGCTAGGGAAGCATAGGCATATCAATCATACACTTGAGCGCATCGCAAATTGCTCCCTCCAGAGCAACCAACTTGGATACCAGACAGACTGCTCCCGCCACTTGGTAGCCGTTTTGTATTAATAACCGGTTGTACTGAGTTTATTTTTCATGGCAGAAGGGAAGCGCAGAGCAAAGGATGATGACGAGGAAAAAGGAATCTTGGAAGAGTTCACAGATGAAACCACTATGCATGGAGTCAATCATGCGTGCACAGAAAGCTGGCCCCGACGGTAATTAATTGCAATTAATAGCAGCCAATTATTTTCTTGGACAAATAGGTCAACTGTTGCAGGGTGGTATGGATTGTGCTTCTGATAGCCTGTTTGACGTTGCTTGTCACTCAATGCTATGTTCAAATCTGCAATTACAGAAGTCATCCGATAGTTACCAATGTGGAAGTGGAGTTCCCGCCTAAACTGCGCTTTCCTGCCATTGCAATCTGCAACACCAATCAGTTCAAGTAAGGGCGCAGTTTCAGTTGAAACGTGCTGCAGGCCGAGCCTGCCTCCCAGTGAAACTATTCAATAAACCAAAATGATTCCAGGATAACTTCAACCGACGACAATTTGTACCACTTGATCACCAAGATATACGAAAGTGGAAGGCCCAAAATTGACGTGGTCAACTTCGAAACACACAAAACCGGTTTTGAGAGCGTGGCCCACCACACTGCCCTCGAATATATAGAGAAATCTAAATCTAGAATAGATGATATGTTGCTGACTTGCTATTGGCCCAATGGTACACAGTGCAAACCTGCTAATTTTGTCAAATTAGCCACCGATTTTGGTGTTTGTTACGCGATAAACACCGATGTCCATCATCCACTGGAAGTCAACCATGCAGGTACCCAGATAGAACTACAGTATCCAAGTGGCATTTTTGTTGAGTGCATGTATGTATAAAATTCTTACCAGGTATAAAGTATGGGCTGTTCATGCTGCTCAACGTAGAAGCATACGAAAGAACAGGTGGTCCGATGACCACTCAGGGGATCAAAGTAAGTAGAGTGATATGCAGTGTGAAACCATAACAATTTCTGTATTTTCGTACTTTTTGTTTATTATTGTATCTCCTGTCTTTAGTCAAGTAAGGCCTTCTCTTTTCAGTAGGTAAGTTTGTTTGTTTTTCGTTTTGTTATTAAGTTTCACTGTCCTTTCGGACGCCAGCACAGTTGGTGTAGTGGTTTAGGCCGCATAGCCACTGTACGCGATGTCGTGCGCTCATCCTCTCAGCGCGGCAAGTTTCTTGCCGCAAAGAGTTGGTGGTCGGCGCAAAGTTCTACCCAGGCCACCGAAAGCTGGTGACAGCGAGTAGGTAAAATGGGAACCGACTGGATCTGCCTAAGCACCGAAGCCACTCAACAAAGCTCCCCCTTGCTGCCATTTGGTGCAACGGCAACACCGGTTCGGTTCCCATTTATTTACCTACTGGCTATCACCGGCTTTCGGCGGCCTGGGTTGGGCATTACGTCAACTACTTCCAGTCGCTTCGACCGGTTTCGAACCCACAAACAACCGCTCTTATGGATGCCGGGCCACTGTGACACACGCAGTTACCACACCAAATATCATATGGCCTTTGTATATTCAGATTCTGATTTACAATCAAACGGAACTGCCATTGGTCGACTTTCGAGGTTTGGATCTGACACCTGGATTGTCCTCTGAAGTGGGGGTCTCATTTTCAAAAGTATGAATTGTTCAATAGGAATCCACGAAACTCTAGTTGTAGCGGAGTATTTAGGAAGTGAAAGTGCACAAAGATGACGGAGGAACTTGCGTTACCGAAGCTGCCCTAAAGCATTTCGACGGCAGCTCCGAATACTCCATTGAAAAGTGTGAGCTCGACCACTATATCAATAGAGTTGAGAAACAGTGCCATTGTCTAACATACAATGCTCCTTTCCATACGGAGGCAGAGTGTAAGTCAACTTTTCTCTACTGTACCTGTACGCAAGCACATATAACCGCAATTCCAGTACCGTGCACAGTGCAACAGCATTTTTCTTGCGTCATAGACGTTGGTCAAGTTGAACAGACGGAGCTGTGCTACGAAAACTGCACGACGATCAAATTTCACACTCAAATAAGTGCCTCCAAGTTGCACCCCGACTCACTGGAAGCTATGATCGGTCATTCAAAGAACCAGGAGATACTCAGCAACTTCATCAACGCCACCGATAGTCGGAGCAGAATTCAGAAAGACTTAGTGGACCTCACTAACAAATTGATTGGAAACATGCGTGACATGAAACAGTTCCTAAGCGAAAACCACTTTGAACCCGTGAAGGAGTCTTTCAGAGGGTTCTGGAAAAATCTTTATGACACGGTTGGCATCCATCCAATCAGTTTCTTCATGAGTTTGAAAACATTGATTTTAGGTACCATGTTCTAAGAACGTCTCGCTACACTTGGAAGAAATGGAAGAGATGAGTGAGATGATTCACACTTTCATCAGGAAACACAACACGCTTGATCTGCCAGATACAGTGGTCATCCAATATGCATACAAATCGAAACCTTTGCCGCCTTTGTCAGGTGCTGCTCAGTGAAATTAGACCAACACTATTCATTAGTTTAGGTTTGGGTCAGAGTACACCCGATGAGTTTTTCCCTAGCATGATCGAGGGACTACCGGTCAAAGACGTTCTGAAGAGTATGCATTATTTTCAGAGTTTTTTATGAGTTGTTTACAAATCGTAGCACTTTCTCCTGCAGATTATGCCACACTCAGACATGAAGCAAGTGACGAGATGGCTGAACTCCGCAAGAAACTCAAAAAAGGTCTCATGAATATCAAGCACATGTTGATATTAAACAAGCTATTCACGGAACTCAATTATGAGAAGGAACTGACTCATGGAGCTCCGGAATATACGAAAACCTATCAACTCTTGGAACAGTATGTCAGTAAGCAGATCACCAAGTCCAAATGGGCGACTGAAATGGCAGAGCTTGAAGTGATTCTAGAACACAGACTCACCGAGGTGCTCTAACAGCTACCGTAGCTGGATAGTATATAACTGTCTTAAGATTGCTGTAAAGTTGTATGAGAACACAGTTATCTACGAAGCCACCTACGATCTACTGCTTCCTCATGTAAAGGATATGCTGGACGCGTTGACAGATGCGGGGACGGCAGATCTACTTAGGGAGTATTTTGCCGATAACCCCGACTACAGAGATCCCAACTGCACAAAACGCATGGACAAGATCATGATGGAGCACTATGGGGGTGCAGAAGCCTACAAAGATGTAACTCAGAAAGAGAGGAACAAGTATTTGATGATGTGTCCGATTGATCCTGACCACGTGGACACAGTGCAGTTGCTGTGCGATGCACTGAAATGCGCTGAGAAATGCAGTCACAGAGTGCAGGAACTGATGAAAATTCTGTACAAGTTTGAACACTTTGAACAACCTACCACCGACTTTCTGCACCATCTTCGAGACTACTATAACGCTATAGCTAGAGTGGACCATCTCTATGAGTAAAGCCGTTGCTCTATTCACTCTCCAGTGAAAACAACACTTTTCAGAACCAACTTGTTGGCAGTGAATGTGTATTACAAACAGCTCAGCATTGAAACTCTAAAGCAAGACAGAGCCTACAGCATATTTAGTCTTGCATGTAAGTCCAGCATCCCAACAGTCTACGCTCAGCACAGCATCTTTGAAGAGATCGTCTGATCACTGGAATAGAGGAGGGGTTGGAGGGTTGAGCTGAATGGGGACTGAGCCAAAATCTCAGTGAAAAGATTTTTTCCCGCCCATTTTTTGTATTTGTCTGGTGTTCTGGGGGTGTTCGGGTGCTGTTCGGCCAGGTGTTCGCGAACAACGCCCGGCTCTACTCTTTCTAATTTATATAAATGATTTGCCTCAAGCTATAGCTGAATTCAACGTTCAAATCAAAATGTTTGCTGATGATTGTAAGATACAGTATAGATCAAAAAAATGTCCCATCGCTTTTTCGGCCTTCACTCAAACGTTTCGTTCTCAGTCACTTCTTTACCGATGTGGCTCAAATTTTCAGCAAAAATTAACAACATGGTTGGCTAAATATTCTGCAAGTGTGGTGCCAAAATTCCGACTCATACTGGTTTTGTGACCCGAAAACTAGGAGTGAGGGTGGTCCACGCAAATTTAATTTTTTTCGGTAATACAAGGAGTACAGGCCTGAAACTTGCAGGAATGATTGGTGTTGCTATTGGGCACAACATACTAAGCGGGCAGCCCTGTAGCTCAAAGGGCACTAAAATGGGGGAATTTCAAAAACATGACGAAATATGACTTTTCTTCGTAAAACCGGCCAAATGACGATTCTTGAGATTTTCAATTTTCAAAAAACGCTGCAGGGGTGGTTACTATGGTGTGAAACAGAGCTTAAATATCAGGTTCATTTATTTGTCGAACTTCCTGCTACAATCTATGTTGATTAACAACAGATTCAGTGCTTTGATTCAAGGAGGTGCAGATTTCTTAACTATGGGATTTTCACTCATGTTTTTGAAATTCCCCCATTTTAGTGCCCTTTGAGCTACAGGGCTGCCCGCTTAGTATGTTATGCCCAATAGCAACATCAATCATTCCTGCAAGTTTCAGGACTGTACTCCTTGTATTACCGAAAAAAAATAAATTTGCGTGGACCGCCCTCATTCCTAGTTTTCGGGTCATAAAACCAGTATGAGTCGGAATTTTGGCACTAAACTTGCAGAATATTTAGCCAACCATGTTGTTAATTTTTGCTGAAAATTTGAGCCAAATCGGTAAAGAAGTGACTGAGAACGAAACGTTTGAGTGAAGGCCGAAAAAGCGATGGGACATTTTTTTTATCTATACTGTATATCTAGGTTTGCCTAAAGACCAAACGGATTTGTCTCAGTTTCAACGTACCATTGAAGCTATCTTCATCTGGTGTAATTCGGTCAAACTTAAACTTGCATTGCACAAATGCTCCATGCTTCATTTAGGGAATACAAACCCAAAGCATGAATACGAAATTAATGGTTCACAAATTAACTCGGTCTCAGAGATTATGGATTTAGGTGTTCTTGTGGGACTTGATCACCATAACAACTTATCCTTTTCTAAGCATTGTGTTAAAACCGCCAGCGATGCGTCCAAACGAGCTCATTTGATTCATAAAGCTTTTTCATACCGTAACCCCAAATTTCTTACTGAGCTTTTTAAGACGTATGTCAGGCCTAAATTAGAATATGCTACTGCTGTATGGAACCCATACAAAAAGAAAGATATATTAGTGGTTGAAGGTGTTCAACGAGTTTTTACACTGCGGCTCTCTGGCTTTGCACACCTGCAAGGCGCTTACTTTGAACGCCTTAAGGCGCTAACCCTTGAAACACTCGAGTACCGCAGGCTCGTGGTTGATTTGCAATTCGTTTACAAAATAGTTTATAGCTTGATTGATCTGTCCTTTGACGACTTTTTCCAAAGACCTCTCCTTTGCTCTACACGGGGCCACTCTCAGAAACTGTCTTTTCCTTCTTTGGGAAAAAATTTGGACTGTCGAAAACATTTTTTCTCGATAAGGATCATACACATCTGGAATTCCTTACCTAACGATATTGTAGAATCTAGAAATTTGACGATTTTCACAGAGAAACTAAAGAAAATGGATCTTTCGGGCTTCCTCCTGTTCCAGTAAAAGGTGCACCATTCTTTTTAGACATTGTGTACCTGTTGCCCACTAACGCTCTTTCTGCGCTGTTTATTTTACATTGTACTAACATGTTGTCTTGCTTGGGCGACAAAATAAATAAAAATAAATAAATAAACAACTTTATGGTCTACGTGTTCGCGTTGTGTTCGGCGAAATACGCGATCGCGTTCATAGGCCTCTAAACACAGAAAACGTGTTCGCCTCAAGGGTGAATTCGAATGGGTTAAGCCCGGTAGGCGGACAGTCGTTTTGCATAATGGATAAAATATTTTCGATCTTTTTAAGTCAATCTTGTCTGAACTCGCTAAACCCAACACCTAATACTTAGCAAAATGTACCTAAACCTGAAATTGAATTCTTGCCGTACCCGAACTTGAACTTAGCTGAAATTTTGGGGCACGGCACCTACCAACTGATCAAATAGTAGTAGTAAAATTTGTTGGAAAACGTTTACTGTAAATACCTTTAAGAAAACATGGAACATTTCAATTCAAAGTCAGCACGGCATCGAGATTCTAACAAGAATGCAAATATATACAGACTGATCAAGTGCAGAGTGCCAACTTATAGTGCAGTTTTAGTATAGCACGAATGAAAATGTAAACGCAGAGCAATTTTAAGCATAACAACATGTGCGACAGACCAGTTATGTTTCAAAAAGCAGATTTGAACTTGATAAAGCAAGGCTTGATAAGCAGAAGCACCTGAAATTGCTAAGCTGAACTTTTCGGCAACGTTTTCTTAGAAAAAATGCCACAAAACAGGTTTCGATTAGGCGCAAAAAGCACAAAATTACATATTTTTACGAAAACACAAAGCACAGTCGCTACAAGCCTACTTCAGGCTGTCTCAATATCTAAAAATCAAGCCAACTCCCTCCGCCGAATACTACATAGAAATGCTAATAAATCCGATTTTTGGCTAAAATCAAATCAGCTATTCTCTCAGCTGGTTCCCAATTAGTTGAAGCATAATTTAATACTTTTATATAAAAAAATTCTGAAAAAACCTCAGGGGAAGAGTCAGTCAGTCAGTCAGTCAGTCAGTCAGTCAGTCAGTCAGTCAGTCAGTCAGTCAGTCAGTCAGTCAGTCAGTCAGTCAGTCAGTCAGTCAGTCAGTCAGTCACCTCCCATGCCTATGTCATGAGTCACGCTACAGATGCTTTCCATCAGAAAATTAGACAACATAGAAAAGGGTAGCCAATAAAATAAATGCCATACCTCAGAGTCAACATTAAGACATCTACTGAAGGAAAGCACGACTTCGTTTATCGAGTGAGTGGAGAACGGAATCAGCTTGACATACCAACGGGGAAGCTACAAATATCAACAGACTATGAGCTTCTCAGTGAAGTGAAGTAGTGCATAGTTACGCATACCGAACGAGTCAGCGCGCTCATGTGTTGTCTCTGTCGATTGAAAGTCACACCGATCACTGGGTTGCGACCTTCGATGCTGGCCGTCACAACACCCAGACCGTTGTTCTCCGTACCGAGTTTGTGTTTGAGTATGGCGAATAACAACACCGGATATACCCCTAGAAAACAAAAACACTTCAGCGTCGTACATACGGCAAATGCGAAATCGTTTTGGAAAAGAGCAACTGGAGGATGGCACACGAAAACTGGAAGATGGCAGTTTATCTGTTTACAGTCTAATTGAAAGACAGTGACTAGAAGGCCATCATGCAACGAAAAAGAAGAGTTCTGTCTGCAAAGCCCCAGTATGCATCTGTCTACATTGTTACGATCTGACGCTGGGGCAAGCAAAGAAAGCTTTTAACTTGCGGAAGTATAATTGCGGCTTCGGCGCGAGAATGGCGAAACCGATCTTTTTTATAGACTACCGCATGCTCTGTATTCCGAGTTCTACACATGTCCAAAGCCTCCATCTGTTGTTTTTTGTTTTGTTTTGTTTTATCTTATTTAGGTACGTGCCTCACATGTTTTCGATAGGTTCTGCTAGGGTAGAACATGGACAATCGGCCTAGCCCGCCCTTTATTCTATGTAAATAAACTTCAAACAACGATACCAGCTGAGAGAAAGGAAACCCGGTCCAACGGAGACGTCAACCGGATGGTATAGCTGTTCTGCTCCTTCACGCGCAACACTCGCATAGTGTCCAGCGACGTTAGCTGATCTAGAGCGAACGGAACTTCATCCTCGAACACGTCGTTCAGGGCTGACATGAACGCAGCCTCCAACATCTGAGTGTACACGGCGATTTGAACACACACCTGAAACCAAGCAACCACTTCATACACAGAAATGTACTGACCAGTTCCTGGTGTGGTTTTGTTTTAAATTAAAAGGTTTCAAGAACTTCAAGAAATGTTTCATGCAGCTCATGACAGCGAAAGCTTACTGCAAAAGCTGCTGTGTTGTTGTGTGTATTATTCGATATTTGTTGTTAAACTATTGCCTGTTGCTTTTCAGGATGAATCAAATCTCTCAGAATGTGACTGGCTATGGCTGGTCAGATCAAAACAATCAAAGACCAGTCTGCACAATTAGATCACTCTGTCCAAGCTCCACTTCATTGTCGGAAGCAATCAATGACTCATTCTCAAATGCAACTCTAGAAGGCGACAAATGCATCGTAGTGGTCAGCGTATCGAGAGCCAGAGGCGACTGCGGTTGACTGCCAACAATCGAGGACTTCTTGTCATCAAACACACTTCTCTTGGCGCGCGAGACCGTGGCTGTCGAGCTTCCTGTCATATATCCAAGACGTCTAGCACAGCCATACATGATGAGGGTTTCCTTTCGAATGGTCTTGCTCATCAGCAAGTAGAAATAAGGGTTTATGGAACAGTTGCCTATGTAAAGCATGGTCGACATGTACAAATACCACCGGTGCTGTGTCAGCTGTGGGAGCGATGTGAAGACAACAGCAAACACTGCCCCATATATGGCCACCCCTACGAACTGAACTGCTTTCCGGGCTTCACCCGCCACTCTCCTGCTTCTTCTGCCTCTGCTTCTGGTGCTTCGATTGCTCAAAGACCGTTGCAGAGACTTCTGTTTGGAAGCGATCAAGGCATACAAAACCACTGCAGTCACGGCCATCACACATGCAACTGTATTCTCCCAAACCATGTAGAACTGGAAACCGGACAGTGCACTGTCATAGCTCCAGGCATAAACTTGGTAGTAGAACCTCAAATGACAGCAGGGGAACGCCTGCAGAATGGAACAGCAGAAGCCGAATGTGTAAATGAGAGCAATGTTGACTCGCAGTCTCTTAAGCGAGTAGAGACGATCAAACGACTCAAACTGACACACTGCCAGGTAGCGATTCAACGAAATACTGACCAGTGCTGCCACTCCAGAGTAGTAGGTGAAGTTGCACAGCACTCCCACGGCCACATCTGTGTCTACACCTAGCACATAGGCCTGGGCCAATGTGCAAGGAATGGAGTAGAGCAAGAAGACCAGCAGCATTATGCAGTCGCAGACTCCTAGAGTCAGCACCAGTGCATAGAAAGAGTTCTTGAACTTGACTCGGTTGCAAGCGATGGCATAGAGAACTGAACTGTACGCAAACAGTCCAACTACAGCCAACAGAAACATGCCGGTGACAGCCAGGTACGTTTCGTAGTCAGCCGGTGCGCTCTTATTCATGGCGTCAGGTTGAAAGCCAGCAGACAGACTGCTTCCAGGGAAAATAACGAGGAAACACGAGTGGAATTATGGAAGGTTTTGACACGCAAGAAGCGAATGAGCTGCAAATTGGTGCTTTCTTATCGACATTTTTCGAGCGGCCACTCAAAGTCGGCCGTCGAACACAAAGCCAGATATGAGTGACGACGCTCAGCGGCTAATGGAAATGAGCCAGTTCTTCTAATGGAATTTGCTAATCAGCTTAATGATAAAAACGCTCCATAAATCGCAGACATTAAGTGCCGCCACAGACAGCCAATTAAGCAATAGCCCTGCTTCAGCTAATGCTTCCATATTCGATCATAACGACCCCCACGCACGTCTACCGTGCTGTTGCAAACGCGGCCAGTGACATACAATGTAGAGGCTTTAGTGTCGAGAAGACTACGGTATTTTGTGTTTCAGTCTGCTGCTGAGCGCAAACATTCCGTCTATGAAGGTGTTCAGCAAGAGTTACCCAAAATGCTTTCCCGATCAACCATGATCTGTATACATACATGAGCGGACTACGGGACGGACTCACGCCCCACACCAACTGATACCATCGCCCTCGGCCTTCAATAGCCCACATACAGATTCACATACTTCCATTCGCCGGTCGGCGCCTATACCCTGCCAAACTTTGGACGCCAATCTACGTTTTTTTGAGAATCGGCATTTTGTAGATAGTCAGTGCTACCCCTCCCTGAAAATTGATACCTCCCGACAACCTTAAGTAGTTACTGCAGAAAATAAGTATTAAACATCCAACTGAGTGATTGCAATGCAGTATGCAATTCCGTAATGAGGTGTATAAAGCAGAATACATTATCTGTTCAGTAGAACGTTGCTACACACTGTGTGCCGCGTCGGTGGCTCAGTGGGTAGCTCGCTGCCTCTGAGTCACGGCGGCCGCTGCATCCCTAGTGGTTGTAGTGGTTCATCCTCTCGGCGTGGCAAGTTTCTTGCTGCAAAGAGTTGGTCGTCGGCACAACGCTCCACCCAGGCCACCGAAAGCTGGTTACAGCAAGTAGGTAAAAATGGGAACCAACTGGATCTGCCATTGCACCAAAGCCGCTCCTACAGCATGCCACATTGGAGAAAAGATCAACGACGTCAGGTGCCGTCTGAGAAACCAGCAATAAGGCCAATACCGGTTTGGCCCCTTCGCCGGGCGGCCGTTGGGAGCTGTCGGCACCATGACGTCACCACGCCAGGCGCTCTCTTAGTACCTGGCGCCCAACAGCATGGCTATAGTGGCTTGGCAGTGAAAGGAGGGCAAACGTCCGAGATGACGAATACGGGGGTTGCGCAATGGACCGCAGAGGTCTGAGCGTAGGGCCGTAAGGCCCCCCACACATCGGATCGGATCGCTACACACTGTACATATTACCATACATGTAACAGGTCATCCGCCGATGGGGGAGGGGGGTTGGGCACTAAAAAACGCTCAAAAATCGAAAAAAATCGCAATTTTTTGGCTAAAAATTGCCAAAAATCGCTAATTTGGGCTGAAATACAGCTAAAAAGTGCTGTTTTGCAGGCGGTTTTGGCAATTTTTGTGTGTGAAATTGTAAAAAATTGCAAAAATTTGCTCGAAAATTTACTTGCCAGAAAAATCGGAGGGGGGGGGGTCGGTGAAATCGTCTTCGGGGGGGGGGGGGGGGCTGGCCTAAGTCGGGTGGGGGGGCAGACCCCCCCTGTTACATGTATGCATATTACGTTCACAACACTAGTTTGTAGTCCAAAAAGTCAACTTTAATCAGTGTTACAGCTGCTCTCGTTTTTAGAAGTGTTGCAAACCGGAAAAAGATCCTTGTCACGCCACGCCACCACCTGTATAAAAAATTTAAACCGGTTGCAAAAGGCGACCCGTGCCTCTCAACATACATGTAACAGCTCCGGGCCGACCTGGGGGGAGGGGGGGAGGGGGGGTTTTCCTCAGGTGGGGGGTCGAGGGGGGGTTTTCGCCCAGGTGGGGGGTCCCAAATTTCAAAAAGCTCCAAAACGCCTAGAAATTCGTTTTTAGCACGTTTTTTTCAAAAAGGACGCTAAAAATCGCTATTTTAAGCTGCCAAATAGCGTTTTAAAGCTAAAAACAAGCAAAAAATGACAAAAAGAGCTTCCAAAAACACCGATTTTTCTTAAATATCAGCAGTGGAAACGCCAAATTCCGTTTCCAAAGGCTTTTCAAGTGAATTTTAGGCTAAAAATTAGTGATCTCTGACCCAGTTTGTTAATACTGGAGCCACTACCACCACTTGTATTTTTTGGTCGGGGGGGGGGGTCCCTTAACCTTCTCGGGGGGGGGGGGGTGAGGGGGGGTTTGGCCTTCCCAGCAGGGGGGTAACCCCCCAACCCCCCCTAGTACATGTATGCCTCTCAACCAGGAGAAAGTACGTCTGTTCTATCCACCGGACCCGCTACGTAAGCTTTTAACAAGCAAAGATGTCAAAGACAGATTGCTAAAATATCATACCAAATAGGGGGTGCTCGAAAGTTAGGTTTGCAGTAACCTGACGGTGTTCTAGCTGACAGAAATGAATTCAGCATCTAAAATTACCCCAGGAGTTACATTTTGAGCAACATCTGAAGAGACTACAGTAGCTGCTCCAATCAGACAAAATTTTGCGAAAAACAACTAAAATGAAAATAACGGGAAAACGCGCCTACATAGCGCCAAACGGACTGCAAAAATGGATTCTATGGACCAAAATTAAGTTTGACTCGTGAATATGAGCCGGTTTTGAGGCCGTTTATACCGTTTGGGTCAAATTTGAAAAATGTTGGGCAATTTTCCATAGTAAATCACAGACAATTTTTTGACATGCACACCCTTCCGAAAAACGCGTTTTTCCCGAAAACTAATTTGAGAATCCCAAACATGTATATGTCAGCAAACTCGCAATTGCACGAAGAATAAGAATCTGGAGTCCGCTTGTCGATTTGACTCTCCTAGAAAAACTTGATTTTGCCGAAAATTGGTTTTCCCCGAAAAACACATACAAAACTGCGTGGAATCTTTGATTTGACGTTCGCATCTTGTAGCACCCGTAATTTACTATCGATTGATATAAAAAAGTTGGGGGTCTTGAAGAAAGTTTTTGAGAAAATCGCTTTTTTTCCGCCACCGCCAATCATTTTGGCATGGACTTTAGTTTGGCTGTGGCTAACCTGAAGCGCCTGATCTCTGCGAGCGATGTCCATAGGGGTTTTGCCACTTTCAACGCGATGGCCGATGTTGGCACCTTGAGACAGCAACAGTCGAACCACCGGGTCCCGGTCACGACGCACAGCCTGAATCAAAACAACTGTCATCAAGGACCGCTGTAAGACACTGTTGTGGAGGGAGACTAGCAACTTTTTTCAATTATTTTGATTGTCAGACACTAAAACTAGTAAAATCGCCTGTAAAACAGCTCTTTTTAGCTGTGTTTGAGTCAAATTAGCGATTTTTTACGTTCATGTATTTCAGCCCAAAATTGCAATTATTGTACATTGTATGTTTTTTACTACCCAACCTCCTCTCTTAGGTAAAATTTGTGCTCAGACCCCAAAATCCCTCACCCATCGGCGGATTATCTGTTACATGCACGTAAGAAATCTAAAGTGCGAGGAAAGATTCGGTCTGACGGTAGCAGCCGGGCGCCCCTTAGTAGTACAGATAACTTTATATTAAACTCACGTAAGTGAGGGCAGTTTCACCGAAACAGTCGACTTCATTTACCAGAGCATTGTGTTTGCACACCAGGTTACTTACTCTGCAGAGAAAACCCTAAAACACAACAAACCGTTTACAAAGTAAAAGATTATTATATTATTGTTGTCAGTGTATTCTTCACACAAAACAGATACATGTAGGGTATGGATGGATACACGCTCCCAGTCCGCTTTTTTGGCAAAATTATCGGCTGGGATCTAATGAGTCAAATTTGGCATGTTTTTAGCGCTCTTTTACATACAGTTAGATAAAAAAAATGTCCCATCGCTTTTTCGGCCTTCACTCAAACGTTTCGTTCTCAGTCACTTCTTTACCGATTTGGCTCAAATTTTTAGCAAAAATTAACAACATGGTTGACTAAATATTCTGCAAGTGTGGTGCCAAAATTCCGACTCATACTGGTTTTATGACCCGAAAACTAGGAATGAGGGTGGTCCACGCAAATTAAATTTTTTTTCCGTTATACAAGGAGTACAGGCCTGAAACTTGCAGGAATGATTGGTGTTGCTATTGGGCATAACATACTAAGCGGGCAGCCCTGTAGCTCAAAGGGCACTAAAATGGGGGAATTTCAAAAACATGACGAAATATGACTTTTCTTCGTAAAACCGGCAAAATGACGATTCTAAAGATTTTCAATTTTCAAAAAACGCTGCAGGGATGGTTACTATGGTGTGGAACAGAGCTTAACATGCATTTCGCGAGAAAGTCAGCTTAGGTGACGAAGAGAGGGGGCAAGGGGGTTCATCTCACCGATCCGGCTAAAATTTTATGAGCATAAACTAGACCACGAACGATGACCTTCGGCGCATATTAGAAGAAAAACACCCCCTAGAACCGGAGCTACACCCCCTCAAAGTTGGCTCGCCAGCCGTTTTTTGGCCAATTTTTGGACCTCTAACGACCCAAATTTAAACGTGTGCCGTTTGCGCATTTCTAAACGGACAGCTTTCGCATGCACACCAATCGATAGCTATTTCAAAATACTTTAAATCCCCCACTCAACTTTTTCCGTATCGTACCTGGTTAGCGAGTTATTTTCCGAAATGTACCAAAAATTGCGAAAATTCACCCTCCATTTTTTGCAAATATTCGCCCATAACTCCGGCCACAGAAGCGTGGGCCACCTGGAACTTTCTTCAAAGTTAGCTCATAACTGGCCAAACATAATCCACACAAATTGGTCAAAATCCAAGGGGTGTTGCGGGGGGGGTTTGGCCCCCTCAAAGGTTTCCGGAAAAAAATTTTTTGCTGCAAATTAATTTTAAAGTAGTCTATCTGATGCAGGTTGATGAGCTGATTACGAATCTCAGCTCCGTTTGGCTAGCCTCCGCCTGGATCGGGAGATATACAAGTCCAAAGTTCCGAAAATCAATGCCCCCTGGTGAACATATCTTTTGATGGCCAGCCTAAACCGAGTCACGGGGCAGTTTTCTAGACCTATTTTAGCCTGCTGAGTTCAAAACTAACTTCATTTTTTCACTACGGCCTCCCGTTCGCGAGTTATGGCCAGTTGAAAATCACTACTACAAAAAAGTGCAATTTTGGTGGTGCGCAAAAAATCATTTTTTTATCCAGGCCCAAAATTTTATTTCTAACCAGCTCACCGGATGTACTTTTGCCCACTGATTCCAAAAATGACTTCAGTTTTGCTCTAGGAGGTCTGCTTCCCGAGATATGGCCGTTCAAAGTTTCGCGGCAAATCTGCACTTACAGCTCTCACTCTGTTTTGACCTTCAAAATGGACTGCGTCGATTAGAGCCGTTATTATTGCTTTCGCTCTGTTCTACTAGATGTAGATTTCTTCGCTACATCCGAAAATGACCCATTTTTTACTGTGTGACATCTCCTTCAAGAGATATGACCGTTCAACTTCAAGTGGCAAATTCATACCTAAATCTGCTATGACCTACATATACCAATCTCCGCTCCACTGCCCCTCCAGGGAAATTGCTTGTTTTCTGATTGGAACGCCTTTGTTGGCGCTGCATAACTGATGTGAGCACCACCTGTTCAATCTGTTTCCCTGCCCCAGTAGTACTGCAGCAGGAGAAGCCAAGGCCAGGTCGTACGACCTACCGCCCCTCAGCTACAGCATTTTAGCCAGAGTAAAAAATGGTAAGCTTATCCGTGTTTCTGCTGCTGTATTACTGTAGCTGTTTGTTAATTTACTTTGTTTTCACACTGCTTGCTACATATACTGGTTTTCAGAAGTCTGCGGCGCCCTTGTTGCTTGCTCACTGGGCAGCTGTGGCTGAGTCGCAGGTTGTAATAATGGAGGTCAATAGCGTCGTGCGAGGCAGGAGAGCTGAATTCATCGAGTTGAAATACACAGAAGCTTGTTTGTTCGAGAGGCATTCAACAGCAGATCGTGGGACCAGAGTTGCAGGATCTCCAGATATTGGCTATCACACCCTTCTGCCCAAAGCCCCATTCGCTTGTTCTAGAAAGAAATGCAGTGGCGCAAATCCATCTCAGAGTAAACTTGACCGGTGGGTTCACAGTGCTTACAGTGCTGATGAAGGTTCGAGTTCATTTGTTAGGTTTTCATTTCAACAAAGACAATCCCTACTTTCTAATAGGTCCGCGTCACCTGAAAACAGATCTCATCCTTGATCATCGAACTGCAAAGGTGTTCAGTGCCAAGTTGGTGAGGAAGTTCAAACAAAATCCAAGTGTCTATGCTGAACGATACCGGAAAGAACAGCAAAAATCGCCTCCAAGAGCCTACAAGATCGCAGGGTTGTATATTTTTCCGAAAAAAAACCTCGGCCTGTTTTTTCCAGTTTTTTTTCGGTTTTTTCCAAAATCGCGGAATAAACTCCAGCTCAAGTTCTGAGTACCCTAGCCTGGTTTAATGGACTTAGGTTTACTGGTGTAAAGGGGGCTGGGCCAATCGACTGACTACATACTCCCCTACCTACCAATCTGCATTAAAGCTACTAGATATCACTACCAAGATAGAAAAAGAATAAACAAAAAACAACAACAAGTTACATGGAGGCTTTTGTCTTAGCTTTCCTAACAGTGAGTGTGCTGTAATCAATAAACAAATCAGATCGATCATTGTCTCGCATTTCGCGCAATTCATTTCGCAAGTCGAACGCTTTCTTCGCTTGCCATGGAGTCAGGTCTGTACCAATGAACACACTCGAATACTGCGGCTTCACCATCAAAACCGCACGCTTTCTGGAGAGAATGGTCTTCTTTGCAGCCAAGTCCTTTAGCTCAACAACCACCTTCTGTCCATTCTTTGAAATTACAGTCCTAACAATGATTCCTAACGCTTTCTAGCGCCTTCTTGAGTCTTTTCAGAACAGAAATACCCATCTTACATAGATATAAATCATGAAACAGGCATGAAACAGTGCCTGATGGGCCCGTCAATAAACGCTATATGCAAATTTTCTTACAGCAGTTGGCCTTTTTGTTTAAAATTGGCAAATTTGGTCTTTTCTGTTGTTTTTCTAAGAGTTTTCAGTTAGTCCAGCCTATAATACATCGCAAAAGTTGATTTTTTAACTGAAAAATGACATAAATTAGCTATTTTTAGCTTGAGTTTTTTCCACGATTTATGTTTTTTTCCGACCCTTCGGAAAAAAACCGCTTTTTTTCGGAAAAAAACACCGGAAAAAACACACCTCACATCCCTGCAAGATCGATCACCCGACACTTGGTCTGGTCGAGAGAACAGCTGTTATGGCCCAAACGCAGTTTTGGAATTGGTTGAGACAACTGCTAAGGAGCAACCTGAAGATCTGGATTCCGAGTCAGATGTGTTTGAGGAACGTGTCCGACGCACAATGTTTACTCAGGTGAGGCAAAGGGCTAGGGAGTTGCACAACGACTTGGTGGACGCTGATCTAGAGCTGTCAGACCTCCTGTATGAGCAGTATGGTGACTGTCTCTATGGGCCTAACATGAAAACACATGAAGCACGAGAAATGTGTGGCAGACCATGTGGCAAAGATGAAGTGGCAAATTTCTGTGGAAAAAATGTTTTGCACATTGGAGACCCGATGCCTACAGCAGAACGATACAGAGTACAGTGACTGCAACTAGTTGTGGCTATGGCCCAAAACGCAGTTTTTGGGAATTGGTAGAGATGACTAATACAGAGGAACTTGAAGGTATTTATGCTTTTTTCATCTCTACTCATGACAGGCAAGTCTTCAGACAGCTTGTGGGGTGGATTCATTGTGCTTTTCTTTGAATTTTGTTCCACTCATAACAGGCAAGTCTTCGAACAGCTTGTGGGGTGGATTTATTGTGCTTATCATTGAACTCCGTCTCCTGCTCGTAACAGGCAAGTCTTTGGACAGCTTGTGGGGCGGATTCGGTAGGTCAGACAGAAATATACTTTGCAAGATGAGGTGGAACAGAAAAGGCGAGCTGAAAATAACACAAAGCATGAAAATCTATCTAACATGACAGCCTTACAAAGACCACACGCGGTACTAATGGAGACAGCCCGCTAGCAGGTCATAGCCGATTTAGGTATGAATTTGCCGCTTGAAGTTGAATGGTGATATCTCTTGAAGGAGATGTCACACAGTAAAAAATGGGTCATTTTCGGATGTAGCGAAGAAATCTACATCTAGTAGAACAGAGCGAAAGCAATAATAACGGCTCTAATCGACGCAGTCCATTTTGAAGGTCAAAACAGAGTGAGAGCTGTAAGTGCAGATTTGCCGCGAAACTTTGAACGGCCATATCTCGGGAAGCAGACCTCCTAGAGCAAAACTGAAGTCATTTTTGGAATCAGTGGGCAAAAGTACATCCGGTGAGCTGGTTAGAAATAAAATTTTGGGCCTGGATAAAAAAATGATTTTTTGCGCACCACCAAAATTGCACTTTTTTGTAGTAGTGATTTTCAACTGGCCATAACTCGCGAACGGGAGGCCGTAGCGAAAAAATGAAGTTAGTTTTGAACTCAGCAGGCTAAAATAGGTCTAGAAAACTGACCCGTGACTCGGTTTAGGCTAGCCATCAAAAGATATGCTCACCAGGGGGCATTGATTTTCGGAACTTTGTACTTGCATATCTCCCGATCCAGGCGGAGGCTAGCCAAACGGAGCTCAGATTCGTAATCAGCTCATCAACCTGCATCAGATAGACTACTTTAAAATTAATTTGCAGCAAAAAAATTTTTTCCGGAAACCTTTGAGGGGGCCAAACCCCCCCCGCAACACCCCTTGGATTTTGACCAATTTGTGTGGATTATGTTTGGCCAGTTATGAGCTAACTTTGAAGAATGTTCCAGGTGGCCCACGCTTCTGTGGCCGGAGTTATGGGCGAATATTTGCAAGAAATGGAGGGTGAATTTTCGCAATTTTTGGTACATTTCGGAAAATAACTCGCTAACCAGGTACGATACGGAAAAAGTTGAGTGGGGGATTTAAAGTATTTTGAAATAGCTATCGATTGGTGTGCATGCGAAAGCTGTCCGTTTAGAAATGCGCAAACGGCACACGTTTGAATTTGGGTCGTTAGAGGTCCAAAAATTGGCCAAAAAACGGCTGGCGAGCCAACTTTGAGGGGGTGTAGCTCCGGTTCTAGGGGGGTGTTTTTCTTCTAATATGCGCCGAAGGTCATCGTTCGTGGTCTAGTTTATGCTCATAAAATTTTAGCCGGATCGGTGAGATGAACCCCCTTGCCCCCCGTAAGCTGACTTTCTCGCGAAATGCATGTTAAATATCAGGTTCATATATTTGTCGAACTTCCTGCTACAATCTATGTTGATTAACAACAGATCCAGTGCCTTGATTCTAGAAGGTGCAGATTTCTTAACTATGGGATTTTCACTCATGTTTTTGAAATTCCCCCATTTTAGTGCCCTTTGAGCTACAGGGCTGCCCGCTTAGTATGTTATGCCCAGTAGCAACACCAATCATCCCTGCAAGTTTCAGGACTGTACTCCTTGTATTACCGAAAAAAAAATAAATTTGCGTGGACCACCCACATTCCTAGTTTTCGGGTCATAAGACCAGTATGAGTCGGAATTTTGGCACTAAACTTGCAGAATATTTAGCCAACCATGTTGTTAATTTTTGCTGAAAATTTGAGCCAAATCGGTAAAGAAGTGACGTGACTGAGAACGAAACGTTTGAGTGAAGGCCGAAAAAGCGATGGGACTTTTTTTTTATCTATACTGTATGTACTTTTCCTCAATCAGAATCAGTAGTTTTAACTTTTACCAGATACTGTATATCCTTCATTTATTAACATAGTCAAACAAAACCAGACCGGGAAAGCATTTGTCGAAATGTCAGCGAAAACCTTGAACCCTATTTCTAAAACTGAAAACGCCAGAAAGTACACAACAAACACACTCTTTTCAGAAACCAAGGACGACCTAGTATCGGCCCGAGCATGCGCATCTCTAGCGTATAAGATTGGAAAGTAAAGCAGATACTGTGCACATGTTGCACGTACCAACTCGGCCGCATGCATGAGCGCAGTTTTCTGGTGCGCGTCTTTAGCGTTCACGTTGGCACCGGCAGTGATCAGAGATTGGATGATAGTGCAGAAACTGTGCTGAGGCGAACATCTGTGCTGACAACAGTACATGAGCAGTGACGTGCCTTAAATCACAGTACATCGCGTACAACCTACAGTCTTTCATACACCCAGCGTCGTGCAATACAGTACATCTAGCACAGGAAGTGGATACCCAGAAAATGGAAGAGGGGAACATCCATGAATTCCATAGCTCAGCCTAGTCGGCCTGAGATTGCGGTTACTTTTCTGATTACAGGCTGAACTGGTCAAAAGCTCAGAACCCCTTTGTCCATATCTGCGTTGTGGATAACAAATCAAACAAACACCACTTATACAAATCTACTTAAAGCATGTACATGTGCAATGCTAATATCTGCCATGTAAGGAAGAAGTGAAGCAGTACCATGTCGGTCGGCTTGTTCGAGATCCAAGATTGCCTTCGGGTCATTCAGTATCAATTGCACTTGTCCAACAGCTGCCTGTGGTTTCGTTGTAATGTAGCGACGCAGTAAATCTACAAACCACTTTCTACAGTAACAAAACAACCCATTCGTATGGCGACGTACTACGTACACAATTAAGCCAATATACGTTCATTGCAAGCAACTACAGTATGTTAAAGAGATAACCGAAAGCACCGTCGATATCGTAGACAAGGCCTTTCCGAAAACAGACTGCACCATACATGTAACAGGTCATCCGCCGAAGGGAGGAGGGGGGTTGGGGGTCTGGCGCCGGCCGGGAGGTCTGAGCCAAAATTTTGGGAGGGGGTTGGGCACTAAAACACGCTCAAAAATCGAAAAAATCGCAATTTTTTGGCTAAAAATCGACAAAAGTCGCTCTTTGGCTGAAATACAGATAAAAAGTGCTGTTTTGCAGGCGATTTTGCCAATTTTTGTCGGGTGGGGGGCAGAGCCCCCAGACCCCCTGTTACATACATGTATGGACTGCACCGTCATTTAACGGGATCATGGTTACTGATCACACGCAAACAGGTCACTGACCGAATAGGAGGCGGTTGGGGCTCCGGATCGTACCAGGCCGGGCAACTGAACCAAATTTCAGGGCCACAGCACTAAAAATGGCTGAAACTCGGTATCTCTCGCTGTGTAACTGCTAACTAACAAGGGCTATACAGATTAGAGTTGTAAAAAAAATTTCTTTTTGAAAGCAAAAAAAACTTTTTTTATAAAAATTTTTCATTTCGAAATTTTTTTTTCACAATTTTTTCCTAACATGAAATATAGCTTGTAGGAGATGCAAGGATGCATCAGAAGCAACTTTAACAAAAGCTGATACTTTGGTTCAAACATAGTGTTACAGCCTGAGAGTCGATATTCTACCTGCAGCATTGCTCACAGAGTGGCTGCTGCCCTTCAAAACCTATTTTTAGGCTTAGAATAGGCAAGAAATTGATACAGGGTGTCTCAAAAAAAATGATCACATTTCTTTTTACTGCCATTTCCGTAAATTTTGACCAAATAGGCTGAAATTTGGACCATAGGTGCCAAAACTCGTGCAATTTTATGTGTTAAAGTTTGGTGCACTAGGCTTGACTCATTCCCGAGAAATTTCAAAAAAAGTGAAATTTGGTAATTTCAATACTGAAAGGCGGTCACCGAAAAATGGAAACATTTCCTTTTCCTATATCTTTTCTAATTTTTGACGGAATTGGATGAAATTTGGAGTGTAAACGCAGAAGTTCAGGGTAATTCGTGTGTAAAAAGTTGACGCATGAACTCCAACGCTATCGTTAGAGTTTAGGCGATAACGTAATGTAACGTTTTTTCGGTGACCGGCTTTTGGTATTGAAATTACCAAATTTCACTTTTTTTTGAAATTTCTCGAGAATTGGTCAATCCTAGTGCACCAAATTTTAACACATAAAATTGCCCGAGTTTGGGCACCTATGGTCCACATTTCAGCCTACTTGGTCAAAATTTGCGGAAATGGCAGTGAAAACAAATGTGATCATTTTTTCGGTGACCGGCTTTCACTATTGATTTAACAAATTTCACTTTTTTTGAAATTTCTCGGGAATGAGTCAAGCCTAGTGCACCAAACTTTAACACATAAAATTGCACGAGTTTTGGCACCTATGGTCCAAATTTCAGCCTATTTGGTCAAAATTTGCGGAAATGGCAGTAAAAAGAAATGTGATCATTTTTTTTGAGACACCCTGTAGAACTGCACTGCTAATGTATATCTGAGGCTAAATTCAGCGATTTTCCCCCAAAATTTCCATACTGTGAATAAAATAAAAATTTTTCGAAATGGGCCTTCAAAAAAAAGCTTTTTTTTAAAAAAAGCTTTTTTTTAAAAAAAAAAAGAGCCTAACAACACTAATACAGATACAGATGAAAATGACTGTTTTCTACAGGCAATTTTCGTGCTTGAAATTTGAAAAAAGCAAAAAATTGGCACAAAATTGTGTTCCAGAAAAACCGGGCGACATCAACTCGGGAGAGGGCGTCCGATTTGGGAGCTTGGCCTTTGCCAGTGGGGGAACCTCCCAAACCCCTCCCCTCCCCTACTGCATGAACTGATCGGGTGAAGTCAGGTTTAGATATTTCCGTTCCATACACAACAGAGGTGACGAGAAAGACGTGGTTCTATGTTTGTGTCTTCATCTATACTGACGTAGATGTACTGCGAGTACCTGAGTCCCGTTTTTTCAGTTCAGCGAACTCATCAGCGCTTAGACTCTTCTCTGCCATGTCCAAGCGGTTTTTCACGTCGTCAGAGTAGGTCGGCAGCTTTTTCTCGTAATCCAGAAACTTTCGCAAGTCGATCTCTAAAGCTCATCTGAAGGTATTATTCACGTCGAGGAAGCTCTGTACAGTAGTTATAACGAAGATTGAGAGGTAATGTGTACTATACATGCACTAGGGGGGTTACCCCCTAGCTAAAAAGGCCAACCTCCCTCACCCCTCACCCCCGAGACAGGTTAAGGGACCCCCCGACCCAAAAATACAAGTACTAGTAGTGGCTCCCAGTACTAACAAACTGGCTCAGAAATCACTAATTGTTAGCCTAAAATTCGCCTGAAAAGCCTTTGGGAACCGAATTTGGCGTTTCCACTGCTGATATTTGAAGAGAAATCGGTGTTTTTGGAAGCCCTTTTTGTCATTTTTTGCTTGTTTTTACAGTAGCTCTGAAACTATTTGGCAGCTTAAAAAGTGATTTTTAGCCACCTTACTGAAAAAACGTGCTAAAAACGCATTTCTGGGCGCTTTGGAGCTTTTTGAAATTTGTGACCCCCAGTTTGGGCGAAACCCCCCCCTCGACCACACATCTGAGGGAAACCCCCCTATCCCCCTCCGCCCAGGTCGGCCCGGAGCTGTTACATGTATATGATGTGTACGTACGTAGGAGCGTTGATACGTTACGTACAATATTACATTGTCATGTTTCCGTAGTTACGTACCAATTTCGAAATACAGTATATAGCCAGTGTCGCATCTAGTTTTACGTAAAAGGGTGAAAAATTTCGAAGGTGTTTGGTTGGGCAGCAGGGCATTCAAGGCAAGAATATTTAACAAAATTAGCCTAGCCTTCAAAAAGTTAAAATAAAATATACAGGTTTAGTTTAATACATATATATATTTTTGATAGATCTCTCTTCCTTCCTACCTCATCCGCATAGGCGGTGTACCCAATCCTGCATCCCCTGAGTACGGTTCTGATGACAGAAAATTATACAAACAGTTGCCAAACTGACATGGGCAAAGGGGGTGGGGTTTGACCCCTTCAGGCTCTGACCTGACCGCCTCAGGCGGCCGCTTCCCCCTCTAGAATTTTTGGGAGAATTTCGCATAAAATTATGGTAAAAGTATATAAGAGCTCAATAGCTTATTTTAACATATGTTAAAGAAAAATAAGCCAAAAACCTATATTTTAGCCAAAAATCAGACCATTTGGCTTATACCATCCACTCAACACCGCTCAACCGCAGCTACCCCCTCAGCCCCCCACAATTTGAAAATTTACCACCCCTCAGCCGAACTGTCAGCCCATGTCTGTTGCCAAATAAAACGGAACTTGGGTTGTATCTCTACGGAGTGTATGTATACCTTCAAGTTCAAGTTGATGCTGCTTGCGTCTAGACGGCACTGCATCGTGCTTCTCAGAAAGCTCGTAGACGTCTGCTTGCTGGTCGTCCTCTTCGACTGCCATAATCTTAGCCACTTCGGAATCGCACTCGACTTTCTCTCCATCATGCCCTTCATACGAAAGTCGACGTTTTCGCATTTTTTCGTCGAAAGCCAGACAGGCGGCCATGGCCTCGGAAAAGGTGAAGTTGTGAACAGGCAAAGACATTTGGTCAAAACGTCTGGCAACAAACTCTCAAACTAACAATCAAACAAAAGCACACTTCCTATCAGTCTTCTTTACTCCTCCAGTCGCCTCCCGGCAGTGTTGCCAGGTGCTAGCTAGTCCAGCATACTACCACCAGCTCAAAAGTATACTACTTTATACTACAATTTTCGAAAATATACTACGTTTTCATACTACGCTGTAAAACTGTCAGATCGAAGATTTACAGAATAGAAAAGTGTTATATAAAGCAGCCTGCAATGGCAGATCAGTTTCAATTCCCACTCAGAGACTTTTATACAAGTTGAAAGGTTTATTGACTCTTAAAACCATCGAAAATTTGGCAAGTCATTTTTTGAGCAAATTTTTGCGATTTAATACAATTTCAGACACAAAAAATGAGAAAATCGCCTGTAAAACAGCAATCTTTAGCTGTATTTGAGCCCAAATGTTCGACTTTTGACGAATTCTACCTCGCAATTTTTTTGAGCGTTTTTAGTACCCAACCCCTCCCTAGAATTTGGGCTCAGTCCCCCGGCCCGGCGCCAGACGCCCCCCAACCCCCTTCCGATCGGCGGATGACCTGTTAAATGCATGGATAGACTTCGTCAATTTCACAGTCCCTAAGCCTAAGTCTAGCGCGATTTTGACGGATGGTATCCAAATATACCATTTCTATAAGAATAGGACATCAAACTGTGTTTTTCCCTTGGTTGACCAATGTAATACATTTTTATGTTGTGAAAGGTACGCATTATCCTATCAAACAGTTTTGTTGAAAATCAATCAAAACGGTTTGAAGAAGCTGATTGTTTGTCCAAAAATGGATACAATCACCGATTTATTTGATTTTTTCTCATAACGAATAAATGATTATGTCAATTTGATGTGATAGAAGGCAAAACCTGTTTTCAAACAGAAAATATCTGCGAGTTTTCTTAAAAGTACGGAAAAGATAGCATCTGAAATGGAAATGTTGAATTATACTACATTTTATACTACAAAATCTAAAATTATACTACATTTTTATACTACATACTACAGCCGATTTTTCGATACTTTTCGAAGGTCAATTATACTACAGGTAGTATTATTATACTACACCTGGCAACACTGCCTCCCGGACCCGCAGCAAATGAACTACAAAGACAAACAGTTTTAGGTCAGATGTGCAGACGCTAACTAAATTTGCATAAAGCGGTAATCGATCCACCATTTTGGTAATCTTTGTGCTTGACACCATTCGGTGGCTAGCGAACTGGATGACGTATTCTGATCCAAGCATGCTGGAAGAAGCTACGTATACAGTAAGTGGCCGAGCAAGGAATAGAAAAAAGGGCCATACGTCTAACGTATACTAGCGTAACGGTAATGCGTACACAGCGTATTGCTAAATGAAATGGTCACAAAGTTCCGATCATAGGACTTCGGTGTACCCGTCACAATGCAGAAACAGTGAACCGCAAATGAAATGTTCTCGACTTGATTCATCGAGGCATTAAATAGAGACTAAAAACAGTCCTGAAAGACGTGTGTCGATTACTGTTGCATGCGTATACGCATTACGCATATCATTACACAAGGTACGCAATGGATTTCAGAATGCGTATACGCATTACGCATATCATTACACAAGGTGCGCAATGGATTTCAGAATGCGTATACGCATACGCATACGCATTTGAATTTCATTACGCAATATTTTTACGCATTCTGCCGAAAGTTTGCATATTTTTGCGTAATGCGTATTTCGTCTGAAAAATAGCTACCTTTTCGAATGTCTTGCAAAAAATTTAGTGCAAATTGTTACCAAATGATTATTCTTAATGTTTTTTAGTGTGAGGTGAGGGTACCGGGAATTTTCTGAGATAATTTAAAGGTTTAACTAAGTTTTGCTTGCTAATATTTACAAAAGAGCCGACGTTTTAAGTGAAAAGGAAACCTGCGACAAATCCTTGAATTTAGAGTTTTTTCTGTTTTGGTTTGGGTGACATCAGTTGTGTTGTATGCTCAGGCCATCTGTTTGTCTTTCCACTGTTTGTTTATTATGGTTGAATGTTACTAGACTTCTTGAAATCAACATTCAAATAAACTTTTTGTAGGAAAGCGCATGTCGCTTGCCTGTTGAAAACATACGTACTGTACTACGTATACTATACTGCAATTCTTTGAGGTCAGGAATTTATCATCGAGCCTCAAGTATGTCTCGAAAAACCTGATTATGAAGTTGTATACCTAAACGGCATACTGTAGAGCCAAGAAAGCTGTTCAATGAAATTTCTGAATGTTTCTGAGATTACGCATTAGTTTTTGCAATGCGTATACGCAAACTCAAACGCATTTGTAATTGGAATGCGTATACGTATACGCATACACAAACATATGAAAAATCCGGTACTAAACAACACCACTGCCAATAAAAGCAGAAATAGACCGAGAATAACCGTTTGCAAATTTGTAGAGATTTACATTTTAGTGGCTTCCACTGGCAGATTCAGACAAAGATTAGCCAAATTACGTATCACTGTTTATAGGTACGCAGTTAAAACAAGTGAGCAAAAGAAGGCAATCGAAACTAGTACGCAGCATAATGCTTCCTATGGCAGACACGTTTTAGTACTGTTCATGGCTGCATCACAGGCACAAACGGAATGAAACTCTCTCTCAACCACCAGAATAACATAGCAACAGAAAAAGCAAACAAACAACAGCTGAAACCATTAGATTCGCCTACATCAGACATAATAAACCTGAACTTACACAACTAACCTATACAAACTCTCTAGTACGTATCTAACAGACTGGCTGACAGACAGACAGGAGCAAGAAGAATTAGACAGACACCCTGATTGTCCAGAATCACAGGAAGAAGAAAGACAAGTTTCAGTCAGTCAGTCACGCTTGTACTTGGACATCATAAAGGTGGCCTCTTCTCGTGCTAAGCGGTCGTCGGGAGTGACGGGAATGAGCGCAGTGGCAGTGTCCAGATAAGGCAGAGCTGCGTCCACTTGCTTCATCTGGATGTAGCACTTGGCCACGTACAACTGATTCTCGATCCACTGGTTCGGCTGCAGCTGCTCCGCCTGAAACTCTGCACTGACTGACTGGCTGACTAACTGACTGACTAACTGTCTGTCTGACTGACTGACTAACTGACTGTCTGACTGACTGACTGACTGACTGACTGACTGACTGACTAACTGTCTGACTGTCTGACTAACTGTCTGACTGACTGACTGACTGACTGACTGACTAACTGTCTGACTGACTAACTGTCTGACTGACTGACTGACTGGTCATCCCCCAATTCTCAGCAGATGGTACCCTTAAAAATCCGCTGAGGGCTTCTTGAAAGGAGGATGTGGGAGGTACGGAGAAGAGAGCGGCCGCCACTTTCCGCTCTATCCAGCTAAGCTCGGCCACACTGTAGCACCAGCGCGCTCTCAGATGATGCAGTATGGGGTCGTCTCCTCGCAACTCAAGCGCCTTGTCTATGTGCTTCTGAAATGGACTAAGTCTAGTCTATGTCCCTTATTACTATTACTCTACATGTTTTTACAGGTTCTTACAGGTAAGGGGTTAGCGTGTCAGGTGGTCTCGTCCAGAGAGGGCACAAAATAAACAAAAATACTAATTGGACAAAAAGCAAAACAAACGGCACCTTGAAGTGGTAGCCGGACTGAATTTTATCGTTGAGTCCCAAGAAATCGGTGGTAGTTCCGAGCGTGAGAGCGCACCATTTCTGTACATCAGCATCCAGTGGCTGCAACTTCTCAGCGGCAAACGCGTAATCCTTGGCTAAACTCTCACATTCACAAATAAATTCTCTCTCACACAATACCATAACAGCAGAATACCAACAAACAAACGTTCAAAAATCATTAAAAAACGTACTTTTAGGAAAAAATTGCAGAAAAAAGCGTTAACAGCTCTAAAAGGGCTTTTGTCTAAAATCGCTACGTTGGTTGCGTGTTTTTCGTGTTGTTTTTTTATACGAACATACCATAAAAACTTTGCAAGCGCGCTTGTGTTTGACAAAAAGTATCAATCTGAATTGGCAATCAACTGTACCTTCAAAGCACAGATCTTTTCTACGGCTCTCGTCAACTTTGAGGAAAGTTTGTCCGAACAGATACGTCGATCTGGCCAGTCGCCACAGGAACTGGGCGTCTTGGCTAGAACTGGGACTGGAATGCAAGATTTCTCGTAGCAACTTGTACGATTCTTCTCTGTCCGCATCTCCGTCTTTGGATAGCAACTGATCAACGCGCCGGTACACCTAGACCGCTACTGTCCAACCAATCAAACAACACAACAGAAGTAAAACTCTCACTTGACTGAACGAAGAGCCGGCAGTTGCTGGCAAAGGCTCGAAGCTAAATCAGCAACATGTACAGGGCCCACCAAACACAACAATCCCGCAGATTTTTCGCTGTATCTCAACCGATTTGAATGAATCCTTTTTTAAATAAACGATAAATAAATTCTTAAAAGATTGCTGAAATTTTTATTAATGTACTCTGCTTAGATAATGAGATATCCGCCCCCAAAGGCAAAACAGTGATTTTGGCAATGAACAAAAGGGATTTTTATTATTCCGTTGCACTTCATAACAAAACCAATTCCTACTACTGCTGATGGCTATTGGAGAAACACACGCTCGGTTTACTTCACCAGTAAAGTCTCGTAGCCCTCAGCAGTAGGAATCTGTTTTATTGTGAAGTGCAACGGACTCGCCAAAATCTGCTTCGACTTTGAGTGCAAATACTTCAAGAACTAAGCAGACTATCTTAACAAAAAGTTCACCAATCTTTCAAGAATTTGTCAGTCTTTCATTGAAAAAAGGATTTATTCAAATCGGTTGAGATTGATGGTTGCAAAAATAAAAAATCTGCTGGCTTGTTTTTAATCACTATTGTTCATTGCCAAAATCTCTGTTTTAAATATGAGGGCAAATTTCTCATGAAGTAAGTAGCGTAGCTTAATGAAAGTTTCACCAATCTTTGAAGAATTTATTTATCTTTCATTTAAAACAAGATTCATTAAAATTGGTTGAGAATTGCGGTTGCTACAGTAAAAAAATCTGCGGGGTTGTTTTTTCGACGGACCATGTACAGGGTGTCCCAAAAAAAATGACAACATTTCTTTTTGCTGCCATTTTCGCAATTTTTGACCAAATTGTCTGAAATTTGAAACATAAGTGCCAAAAAAGTGGGAATTTTATGTGTTAAAATTTGGTGCATCAGGATTGACCCAGTCCTGAGAAATTCAACAATATACAAAATTGAGAAATTTCAATTAAATGTAGAAACAGCATCAAAAATGGAAACTTTTCTTTTTGCTATGTCTTCTTAAATTTAGGTCGGAATTGGATGAAATTTTGAATATACGCGCAGAATAACGGGTTGATTTGTAGATCAAAAGTTGGCGCATCAACCCAGCCCAGCTCTTGACGTAAAAAATCCCTATCACAATACAACGACAACATTGATTTTCGCGCCCCTTAGCTGTAATGAAGCTCCTGTAAGCGTAATTCAGTCTGTCACCCCAAACATGCTAAGAAATGTTTATGATGCTTATGGGAAACGGTTGCAGCAGTGTATTAACTCAAACGGAGGTCATCTGGATGGTGTTTTATTCCTTAGTTCTCAGAGTTTGCACGTTCTTCATTTTGCTGCAGTAAAAACTCTGATTTTCTTTTGTTTCCAAGAACTAGCGAAATGGACTGATTAATGCCAGAACTTTTGACCAACAAAATATCTGCGCACATATTCAAAATTTCATCCAATTCCGACATAAATTAAAGAAGATACAGCAAAAAGAAAAGTTTCCATTATTTATGCTGTTTCTACATTTAATCGAAATTTCGCAATTTTATATATTGTTGAATTTCTCAGGACTGGGTCAATCCTGATGCACCAAATTTTAACACATAAAATTCCCACTTTTTTGGCACTTATGTTTCAAATTTCAGACAATTTGGTCAAAATTTGCGAAATTGGCAGCAAAAAGAAATGTTGTCATTTTTTGGGACACCCTGTATTAACAACTTTAGACTTTCAGATGATTAAAAAACTGGATAAAGCTCACTCTTCTAGCGCGTCGTAAAATTCGAGACTCTCCTCACTAGAGTAGGATGCCACGCGCCGTATCTGTCGTTCCAATGTGCTCGCATCTAAAAAATTCGTACAGTTAGCAACAGACACGAAGGATCGATTCACACAGATTCTAAGTTACACTCCCTCACTGCGGCTCTATCCCCGTTAGGAAATCTTTGGGAGAATTTTCAATAAAAATTTCATATCAGTACTAAATGTTTAAATTCGACTCTAACGCCGATATCAATCTTGTTTGGTAGAATTTTCAACAGAAAATATCATAGAGGTATGCTTAAATTTTATGTGAAGAAAATCCCACTGTAATTAAAAAACACAAAAACCGGTGATTTTTACTCATAATTCGACTTTTTGTCTACCAACAGTTGAAATTGTTGCTCGAAAAATTGACGCATTATTTTATTTCAAACTTTAGGCCGGTCGATCAAGGAATGCTGATTTCTCAGCAATTTTAAAAGCCTTTTATCGTTTTAAACAACTCTGTACTGCATCCATACAAGGTAAGGAAAAAATGGACCGGCATGATGGTGAGCTGTCAGGGAGAGGCGGGTAGGCAGAGTACCCTAACAAAAACATTGCCATCTCTGTAAAACTCCGCAAAAAGAGAGCAAAAATTTTGAAATTATGGTAAAAGTAGGCCTAGATGTGTAAACAGATACTATGGGCAAAGGGGAGTCTGGGGGATTGACCCCCACCAGGCTCTGTCTGACCTACCCTGCCCCCTCAGGAATTTTTAATAAGTATTTTGCATAAAAATATGATAAATGTCTGCCTAGATATTGGCTATTTTAACGAAAAATTAACCTAAAAACCTTGATTTTAGTAAAAATTGGACTTTTGGCTTACTATCACGTCAACCCTATCTGCCGCTGCCAGACCCCCTCAGAATTTGAAAAATTACCACCGCTCAAGCCGAAACGCTACCCCGTGTCTGGGTGCAAATAAGCTCAGAATAGCTATTTCAACCTACTTTAGCGAAAAATAAGATTACAAACCTTGTTTATTAAAAAATCGGACTTTTGGCTTACCATCCCCTCAACCCCCTCAGCCGCCGCTACCCCCTCAGCATTTGAAAATTTACCACCCCCTAAGCCGAAATGCTAGCCCATGTCTGATCGTACGAAAAGCGAAGACAAACCTGTTGTGTGCAGAACCAAAGTCTGACCCTGATCGGGGGCATCGACTGAAGGTAACTGGGAGGATTGGGAGAGTCGCGCTCTCAGCTCCTGTAATTCTTCTCTCAGTGTGGCCACTTCACGACTGAAACTATTTCTCAACTGCAGCTTTTGGAGACAGATCCGATCCCAGTATCGCAATCATGAACTATTACCGTCTTCTTAGCTCATGTTCAGGTACTAGGCTTAGATTCAGACGAAGTTTAATAAAAAATTTTGCCATACAAGCTTAGCTACTCTTTTCTGTACACCATGCTTTTCTTTGAATTTTCTTCAAGTCATAGTAATCTTCTCTGAATGCCTGACTCAACAATTCAACTATGTTTGCGTTGCGTCTAGACATTTTATTCTATTGATGCATTGCAAGTGATTTATCATGATTAGTAGGGTTTCATCAGTTATCCAAATCAAAACCGTATTTTGCGTTTTACTTAGTGTAAGCAATGTCCAGAAAACCTACAGCTGTAAAACTCGGTTCGACAAAATAGGATAACCGTCGCCTGCGGACCTACGAAGATCTCCATCTACCTACTTTTCCAACAGGTTGATATAGAAGAAAGAAAAAAGTAGTTACGCCAGTTCAGCATATCCAGTAGTTTTGCGAGTGAGTCGTTGATAGACCAGCAGACCTCCGACTCCAACCACGAAACCACCCACTCCTGCCGCTATGCCCAGCTGCTGGTTTCGAGTCAATGGCATCTCTCCTTTTATTTCGTCTGCCTGCACACCACCTAATCAACCGAAACAATTATGCCTGGCTAGTCTAATTGTCACGTCTGTCAATCCGCCTCATATTTGCTATCAGACTAAATTTAGATATGTCCCAATTTTTCTCCCGTCTTACATGTGTCCCAGATCCGAACAACAACGAACACAGACCGCCGAGGGGGCCGGACAGTAAAGAAAGGGGAGTGGAAAACTGTCAGCCACCCATGTCCCATGCATTGTGGTCCCAAATTAGAACCACTTCCTCTTTTCGATTATGCATCGCCCTTCATCATGCGAACACAAAAAGGTGTTCATGTCCCGGCGAACACAGTCGCTGTGCGTGCAAACACCTCCGAACACCATACGTACACAAAAGTGTTCTCCCCACGACATGGGGCAGCATTTTGGCTGAGCGGGTGGTAAATTTTCAAATCCTGAGGAGGTCTGAGGGGGAGCTTAAATAAAATTCCTTCCAAAAATCTGAGAGGGGTAGCGAGCGAGCGGGCTAGCGGGGGCCTGATTAGGGGCTTAACTAAACAAACAAAGATGAAAATGCGAAACGTACCAAGTGGTTATTCTTGTTTTCAATTGATAAAAGCCAATAAATAAAAAGCAGCGTGTCCCAGCCTAGCCAACTTCGTTCCGCGTACACTGTTTTATTTGAAATATTTGACGGCCGGGCACAAATCGGGTAATATCGAATCGGCGCAAAGTTAATCGGCGCAAAGCGCAAAGTGGCGCAAATTTTTCAGTGGTTGCGTGAACATCTAAGATACTGTAGCCCGCGAAATTTAAATTCTATCGTCCCTCTTTTCTTAATTTGTCGTTCCATAAATGATGATTGTCTCAGGACCATTTCTCATTCGCAATATGCACTGTATTTAACCTTCAAGGACTCAAGTTAATACGTTAATTATTTTATTAATTACTATTAATTGTTGTTAATTACTCAAGTTAATATTTCAAGTTTAATACCACTCTGGAATCGATAAGGTTCGTTGCCCACATCAACGTGGGGTATAAGCCGAGAATAAGTTCAGATACATTAGCTCCACCCATTTCCGTCCTAGAGGAACGGCTTTTTAACATTTGTAAATGAAATAAAGATGAACGAAACGGTACCGTTCGTTGAGGACGAAGTCGGCGTCGATCATAATTATGCTGCGACGGTGACTAGCACGCCTAACAAAGCTGCAGCGACAACAACGTAAAGTGTGGTTTTCATAAGTTGGTAAAAGTTAACAATCTCGGTCCCCGGTCTAATCATAGCAAATTCGGGCGGTCCTAAATTGCCCGGATTAATAAGGCAGAGCCGTACATGAAAAATGGTTTGCAAATTTCACAGCTGATTTTGGTATTCGTATTCGTAGCCAAGAGAGAACTCAGAGTGACAGACGCGCGCATCGCTATTACTGACTAGAGTATACGACCAATAAAACAGAACAGCGAACGATGTACTGTGAATACGCCTTGTAAATTGTTTTGAAGTTAAAGTATGCAACTCGTTTGCTAGCGATGTTTGATTTCCTTGATTCTCAAGCGGTAAGCCTGGCGTGTCTAAAAGCGTCCGGTCCCGTGTAAGTAACAACGTAACGTACAGAATACACAGAATAAATAACTCTCTAGATTCGCAAATAAGAAATGTGGTTCGCTGCAGCAGCACCAGTTTCTGTGCTCTCAGATTGCTGGTGAGATTATAATTATTATAATAATATTATGTCAGTACTTTCCCAGCCCAGCAGTACTTTTTTTACGTTCGCGTTACCTTCCAAACAAGAAGCTAAGTTAGACTACTAACCAGTTCAAGGCTTTAATGTAAATGATTCCCGGTCCATTCCTCCACCCACCAAATAGCCATTTTTAACCTGAAAAGCTAAGATTGAACCTAGGCCTAAGCTAAAACCAAGGCTTTAATAAAGTCAGGGTGGTTGGTGGGTGCGGGAACGGGCTTCCTCCAATGTAAATTGGGGTACTGAACGCACATGTAAAGTTTTCCCGCATTAGCGCTGATACCGTAAATTTGCGCTTTGCGCTTTGCGCCGATTACCTTTGCGCCGATTCGATATTACCACAAATCGCCTCCCCAAGAAGTTGGAAAGTTGGAAAATGGAAAATCTAAAAAATGGAAAATGCTTCCCCACAATTTGGAAATTAGGAAAACATGCACAAGAACAACAGTCACCAAAAAATTTGCATATCGGTAACGCCGGCAAATCGGAAACGTTCTCCGATCGTGAATCCTCCTTCCGTTGCACCATCTATAAAGAATGGTTGGAAGTCGAGTCTGGATGTGCTTAATGCAATCGAAAACTATCGAAATCATAGCCTGCGATCGTTGCAATCGCTGCAATATGAAGTTAATCGAATTACGGGTGTGCGGCCAGCTATTTCAATCCTTTATGTCGCGTTCGTGGACGTAGTGAAAACAACCGAGCAGGGAGTCCGATCAACACTGTGACTATGTACTGACGTGTCTGCAATTTAGAAATCGACTTCTGAGATCTATGCTCAAACATAAATAACCCGATTTACAGTCATAAACCCGACTCCGAATCTATGTTAGCTTAGATTTAGGATTGTTGTCAGGCCACCAAAGGGCAGTGATGACAAGTAGATAAATGGGTAGCATCGTGGGATGGGAAGGCAAAGGGAGTCTGTGTGCAAGGCCACAGAATACGAGTTCTTCAGCTTTAGATTGCCAGAGATGGACGTGCACAAAGTAACATTTTTTGCATTTCGATCTATTCAATGAAACAATTTTGCGACAAGCAATTGTTTCCAGCATGAGCTTTTGCGCTCATTTACTTTATTTTGCCCTTAGTACTGCTTATTTCTCTTCTCTTATGGTGTAACTTGCGATTTTCCAACTTTCCTACTTTCGGGGAGGCGATTTAGGACATTGGAAAACCCGGAAAACTTGGTGTACCACTGTGTACCACAGCGTACCGCACGTCCTCACCGATTCCATTTTCTGGGGAGTCGATTTGTATACGCGCCGAAATTTGATGCTTCCCTTATAATCAGCAGTCCTCAAGTTGCTTATCTTTAACAGAGTCTGTGACATCACATGACTGCTCCCGATGTCCAGATTATTATTTTATACATAAACATCTAATTCCTGCATTCTATATTCAATTTTAGCTCAGATTATGAGTTTTCAGCCTGTGTCCAAAACCTACCTATTACGGAACGGACAGAGTTGGCACCGCGTCAATTAGTGCTCCCCGACCTTTAAGTTATTATTTTATTATTTTACAGACCAACTACTAGTTTAGTTACTAGATTCTACATAGAGCAAGATTCCTAAGTTTAAACGAGTTCGCGAAATAATCCATTATTGTATACCTATAATAGAAGGCAATGAAAAGTGTTGTCTGTTCTATGAAGCAACTATTAAAAAACGATCACGAGAAAAGTGCTGAAGGCAATGACCGCTTTCACAGAAGAGGAGGAACAAACGGTTTTTAGACAGGTGCCCGGTGTCTTCTCGATCGCGAATGCATTCAAATTCAGAGAGTGAACCTTTTCGTAGAATGCCGTCGGGTTGGATGTATATATGAACGAAAAGAGGTGATGCAGCTGTGGAGTTTTAGTGCCCCGTGTAAAAAGCTACAGCTTCTAAGCGGTGATGCACTAATGACGAAGTGGGTTTGCTTTGTGATAAATTTCTGCTGAAACACTATACTATACAAGAAGCAACGACGCTATACACAAAGAAGGCAGGAGGTCGCTGCAAAAACATAAACATAACAACACAGTTAATTTATTTGTTCGTTTAGCTTCGTGAGTGATGATTATGATGATTAAAGTTGCGATTTCTGTCATCCTGAATCGGTATGTCTTCTTGCATGGCAGGAACGGATCGCTAAAACCTGTTAGAGAATATTAGCTGTCCTAAAAAGTTACTCATTACAGACCTGAAAAACAGGGATACAGGCCACCGAAATGGTTTCGTGCGTTCTCTCAAACGTCTGACAGTTGTCATCAAACTTGATAACTCGGATTTCGTACAAGACCGGCTGACATCTAAGCATAGCGTTGGTGGCCACCCTCGAGCAGTGACAATGCGCCTCTACCAGACTGGACGGAATGCGCTGGAAAATAAAGGCGATAATTACAGAGCGCGGGGTACAACATCCCTGGAGCAAACTTTAGAATTGTAGTTGATTTTGTAGTGCCACCTGCACAGCGCCCGTTCCTCCATCCGTTCCGATTGCAACTCGGGATCGCACTTGCCGACCGGTGTCAGATTCGGCTGGGTGTTGAGCTTGTCGAAGTCTACCGGGTAGTCTCCGTGCTCGAAGGGTACCAGTGGACTGTAGTGCGTCCGGTTCTGGTGGACGTACCACTGGCCGACCGTGGTGACGTGATTCGAACAGGGCTGTTTCTTTTGAGAGGGGTGAGGCGGCGGAGGTGGGGTGTCAGTGGCAGAAATTATCTGAAAATTTGCGATCGAGATCACAAACCAGACAATTTGGTGCTTGCTGCTTGAGCTTACGGTTAAGAAAAGAGTGAGGACAGGCCGCATGTTGGACTCGAGTTCAGACTTTGAAAGCAGCAGTCGCCGACCGATAACAGGAAATTAGAATTTCGCACGAAAGAAGTTAGAACAAAGCTTAGCGGATTATCTATTGAACTGCACATAATAGAGGTCCATTTGTGGCTGCGGGACTAAGTGAACCTAATGCATCAACAAGTCACGGAGCTCTCAGAATTTGATATAGAAACCCGAGGCAGTTTTTAGCATAGTCGTCTCGTAAGAAGAGGGCACCTGAGGAATTCTTATCTACTCAACACCTTCACTCAAATGTTTAGACAGCTTTTGCACTTGGAAACAGATCTATTGTTAGCCACATACTACTATACTGAATACTGTACTGTACCTACGCTACCTTCGGCTAAAATTTGCGACCTACATTGTATGTGTATTTATTATATTGTCTATACAGCGTTTGGCACCGTCACTTTCGGGCGGGTACTGTGGGTGGGGATTTGACTGTATTGCGGCTGGGTATTTTAAAAAGCTTAAATAGCTTAAAAGCTTGGTAGGCGATAGGTGGGTAGAGAAAAGTGGAGGTGGGGGTTAGAAAACAACAAACAAAAGGGGTCTCGGCTCGGCATTAATGGAGATAAGCAAGCACTGGTCTGATGGAATACTAGAACAAATATATACGAACAGAGAGTAATGTTGATATTTTCAGAGACATGTTGTTTGTTTGTTTGTTTGTTTGTTTGTCGTATCAAAACTAAAAGTAGCTTATTTCTCACTACTTTGATTTAATATGTTGTGACACGGTTAAACGTCTCCGAATTCACCTTCGTTTCAACTCTGACGCAAGTCATACATAGTCATATTGACTTTCTTTGTTCGATCTACTCAGTGCAGCACTATGAAGGTCTCTTTGCAGACTGCAATTTCCTGAAAAATCCTAATGCTGTTCAATCAAAGTCATACAAATTGGCTATCTGATAGAATGTCGCCTGTGGGTGCTGCATCTTTCGTCACTGTGTGGCGTATCAAAGCTCCCATTAACCTGAGAAAGCAAGTCAGATTATTCGTTTCAGATCACTTTACCTTAGAGATAGATGTGCAGGGGCACCTTTTTTCTCCGTCTGGCTCGGCCCGGTCCGGCGGGCTGGGCTGCTAAGGTGAGGCATGGCCGCCGGTCTTCGAAACCGGACCCGGTCCGCTTGACCCGGATTGTCTGGGCTAAACCTCTTAGACGCAGAAATTTTTTGCGTGCCTGGCCATAGGGATATGCAATCACGCGTTCTCTGTCTTTATTCAGGGTGGACTTTTCCGCTCTTATTTTAGCCTTGACAGCACGATAATAAGCGTCCGACGCTAAACGTAAAGATAAGAGAACCACACCTATTTTATGTTAGCTAACACGGCAGCCAGAAAACGGAAAAGCAGGGAAGAATGAAGTAGTTGTTTGGGAGGCAGGTTAAGAAAATCAAGAGAAACACATGTATTTTTTTTCTGAGTTAACAGAGCAGCAACCAAACGGAAAGGAAAATTTGGGAGGTAAGTGAAGAAATTCAAGAGAAACGTACCGAATTCTATCTTAGCTACAGGGCAGCAAGCAAAAAGAAAAGAAAGGAAGGATGAAGCAGTTTTTGGGCGGCGAGTGAAGAAATAAAGTCAACAATTCCGCAGTCACTTACTGTGGTCCAGTTTGGTTTTAGAGTAAAGCGAGCAACCACCGATGCCATCGTCTACCTGGAGAAACAAGTGTGCAACGGTTTTGAATTGTGTAATTCTCGCAAAGTGCCCACCAAGGTTTGCGCCATTTTTTTTTCGATGTAAAACGTGCTTTTGATACAGTTCCCCACGGCCCGCTGTTAGATGTGCTACGTGACAACTTTAGTGTACCAGATTTTCTGCTGTGTATTTTGAAATCTTTTCTTGCAAATCGCTCTCAAACTGTCAAAGTTAATAGCGTCTTCTCTACCCCACGCAGTGTGTACAGCGGAACCCCCCAAGGCTCAAGGCTGAGTTGTCTTTGTTTTAATGCCTACATAAACGGTTTGGGATCTTTGAACCTGTCAAATAGCTCTCGTATTATTTGTTATGCGGATGACCTGGTGTATATTCGCCCTATTGTGAGCCGGGATTGTGAGGATATCGTTCAGTCTGACGTTAACACCATAAGCAGTTTCTTTGCTGATCATTTCCTTTCAATCAACTCGCAAAAAACTAGTCTTATGGTGTTTTCGGTCTCTCCCCAAGGTCAGAACCTGTCTAAACCTGTTACCATCAATGGCGATGACATAAGTCGAGTACAGTACCAAAAGTACCTCGGTGTTACCCTCGATCCAAAATTGTCCTTTAGCGAGCATACCCGTTTGAAAATAACCGCTGCAAAAAGTTCTGTTGGCGCATTGGCTAGAGCTACGAATCGTGTTCTGCCGCAGGTATGTGTTCAAGTGTATAAGAAGGTTGTTCTCCCGTCTCTTGTGTATGCCTTTCCAGTGTCTTACCCTAAATTTGAAGTAGACAAAGCCAAGCTTGAGAATTGTCAGAAATTTTGTGTCCGAAACGCTTGCAACCGCTTTGACCTGTCTTACACTGTTCTACTTGAGAAATTTAAAATGCGCCCGCTGTACGTATTGTATTTGATCCATTGCTTGCTTCTTATGTATAAGTACGTGCACGGACTTAGAGTTCTCCCTCCCCACACTGTTTTATTACTTGCCACCCAGAATGTCAGACGCAGTAATAGACTATCTAATAGTAAGGCTGTTTTTGTTCCTGCCACTACCCTCGATTGTGTCGCTAATCAAGCTCTCTTTTTATGTGCGAAATTTTGGAATAGATTGCCTGATGATATTGTGCACTTGGATCTGTATAATTTTAAGAACTGGTGTAGTTCTTCTCTGACTGATCGATATTTAGATGACGTATTAGTTCGCGTGTGATGTGTTCTCGTTGTTTAATTTAGTTTTATTGGCGTACTTCGTATGTCCTCCTGAGGATGCTGTATTGCCAAGGCAATTCGCTGAATAAAAGAAGAAGAAGTCGTTTCCTCAGCGCACAGACTGAAAACAAAGCGTGATTTACGTGTGAGTGGCCAGTCACTTTTTTTCACTTTCATTTTCCAATCACATGATTATGGCTATGCCAGAAATAAATTCTCGGACCCTGCAAACTCTTAGACCCTACTCTATCCAGCGTTTCCTTAGAGCAAAAACCACGTAAACTGACAAAATGCAGTTTTCGTGCCAGGACCACATAATACAGTACCCGAATGGCTTCAGAAAGGTCCGAGATCGATTCAAAACACTTAAAAGTACATTTCTAACCACAGTGGAGGGAGGGCTTAAACTACTACATATGTACAACCAGAGAAAAAATCAAATGAATTAATCTTGGAAAAACTGGGATTACGGTATCAGGGTCAATTTTTCAAGGTTCTTATGTGTCTCAATCGATGTAAAACTAAATTTTACACATGTGAATTTCAGCCAAGTGGGTTGAGTTGGTCCCGAGTTATTTCAATCCCGCCCTCAGAAAAGTGAAAATCGCCAAAATTGGCCATTGGACCTACGGCAAATAGAAGTACATTTTCGGAATCCCCACGGTCTGTAGATTCAGATTCACTGAAAAATCGCATTCAGCCCAGCGACAGAAAAACCTGATTTTTTTTCGTTGAGCAAATTACCGTTACAAGGGAGCTTGCGCAGATTTTGCACGGTAGTACCGAGCTCGAGTCCCTCTACAACTTTGGTTAAGAGGCAAAAAACGCTCCGACGCCGCCGTAAGCAGTTATTCGCAAAAAAAACACAGAATTCGCTCCATTTTGAAATATCCTACATACATGTAACAGGGGGTCTGGGGGGTCTGCGCCCCACCCTACTTAGGCCAGACCCCCCGGATGCCCCCCCGAGACGATTTTTCTGGCAAGTAAATTTTTAGCAGATTTTTGCAATTTTTTACAATTTCAGACAGAAAAATTGCCAAAATCGCCTGCAAAACAGTACTTTTTAGCTGTATTTCAGTCCTAAATTACCGATTTTTGGCGATGTTTAGCCAAAAAATTGCGATTTTTTCGATTTTGAGCGTTTTTAATGCCCGACCCTCCTCCCAAAATTTTGGCTCATACCCCCCCGGCCGGCGCCAGACTCCCCCAACCCCGATTAGGCGCGATCTTGCTGAGGCTTGTCTGCAGGAGTGGTCTCACAACGAAAGTCCTGCGTCTTTAGGAGAAGCGCCAAACACTCGAGCTGTGAACCGGGTTCTGCCCACTACCCGACTTGTAAGAGCCCTCTGTTCAGAGCTCGACAGAAAATAGGGCGAAATGACCGAAAGAGAAACTTCTAGCCTTTGACAAGATTATCCACTTCAGATCAGCACATTCTTGCTACTCTTTCATGCATTCTTGTAGGTGTCATGGTAGGTATCAAGGGGCTAATAGAAAGACTACTGTAGTTAAATTAAACTAGCTCAAAAGCAGACACGCCACTAATAATTTGGATTGGGAAGCTCCATGGCTACTGAAACTATTAATCCAGTTCAGACAATGAGCCAGCATGTGGACGGCTGGGTTGTGCTTTTTGCTAGCTTATCATTTGCTCGTGACTGCTTCAGCCAGCTCTGGTACGAAATTTGTTGATTTTTAAAATGAAACAGCAGGAGATATTCCCGCCTGGACATCTAAGGCGCCATCCATAAACGACGTTGTCCCAAAATCCCGATTTTTCGGACCCCTTTCGCCTTGCGTCGTTTCTTGGGACCCCCTCCCCTAAGCCGATGTCGTTTTCCATTTAACCCCCCCACGATAAACATGCAGTTCATACAGTACTGTCATGTTTTCTTGTTGCCATACTGCGTAATCAATTGAATAAATCCCTAATATTCTCGAATTTCGAAAAAGTGACCCTCTCAAAAATGGCCGGGAAGGTGATAAAATAAATGTCTTTTAGGACAAATTAAACCAAAATACAAAATTTTAGCCAAGTCGGAGACAAAAAGTTTTTAACTACAAACTAAGACTACAAATTGAAATTCTCTGAGGAAATAGGTGTAACCATACACCATATCAGAATCAAAGGTATCAGAACCAGTAATTTTAATACTAAGGTAAGGCTTTTTTATTCTAGCACCAGCTCATTATTGTCTATATTTGCAACATTTTTCAAATGCATCAAAATATTTTCCCATACATTTCTGTCCGTTTAGATTAGAAAAAACTATAGCCCCTCAAAAAGACGTTACTCCATATGGAGCCAAAGCGCGATATAGCGATATTGTGAAATTCGCACCTCAAAAAATCAATGACGACGAATTTGAAATCAAAGTCGCAGGTGTGCGAATTAAAATGGCGTCAAAGTCGCGTTTTGAGAATTTCAGACGACTTTGAAATTGGACAACTTTAAAAAGGCTGCGACTTAGGCCCGAAAGTTCTGGGATTCGCTGTTCTGCCCAGCGCGCCAAATTCGCGCTACAGTAAACGCCAGTTTTGCTGCTTACCTCGCGCGCGACGGACCTATCTCCTTCTTCGGCGTTGTGCCAGATCTGTTGTTCTCTGGCGCTTATTTGCTTCTGTCTCTCTTTCTTGTCTGTCTTTTGCTTCTTATTGTGTTGAAATCATTGTTGAAATGTTGGCGAAACTGTTGTTCCTTCCAACTGAATTATGAGCGACCTCAAGAGTAAAAGTCGTGCCTTTGCGCCAAATGGAGATGACGAGATAGTCCCAATATAGACCCTGCCTATCTGCGACCGTTGAGTATGGAATGGAGGAAGCGGAGCGCTTGTTTGGCAGTTCTGCCCCTGCAAGCCTTTAGTTAGCGTTACTTTGACATACAGCTGTACGTCATTTAATTGTGCTTGACGGTAAACCCCACCCCGGGGGGGTCCGACCAGAACAAATCCTAAAATATGACGGCCGCCATCAAGCTCAGCGCACGTACCGATGGTGTGCCTTAACCGATCCGGTCGTGTTACCCACCGTTCGATAAGAGATACAGCGCGCCTTTTATGAAGCACGCACAGAAAATGAACACCTTCCTGGACGCAACACGAGTCTATTGGCGTTTGAATCGCAGAAACATCCTAACGTCGTAACACGTTTCGGTTTACAAGATAAAGCGTGGACTCATCGTTCCCGATCTGTTTTTCTAAGTGGCAGTTGTATAACAGGCAGTAAAGTCGCTCTGCAGTAAAGAAACGCATGATTTTCTGATTCTGACAAATTTAGGGTCTGCAAGCAAAGCCTACAAATAGATGCTAATAATCCTTTAATACACTCAAAATTCAACTTTTAACAACTTTCGCGCGCAATCGTAGCTGTTTCCCGCAAAAATAGTGCGCGCTAAATAATCGGTATACGGTAGACAGCGCGCCTGGGCGAAACTGCGAATGAGTCGAGTCACCGCACGACTTTAGGAAAAACGCGACATTGAGATTTTGGAATTTCAAAATCGCACCACAGCGAATCATGCGTGATTCGCACGGCCAACAATTTTTGCGACTTTCACTTCATTCGCCTATGAGTCATGGCGAATTTCAGGCGACTTTGATGTTCGGGCGAATTTAGTGGTCATTGCGAAGGAGATAGAAAGGTGGATTCTCAACACAGTTTTTAGGTTTCCATTCCAGAGGCTACTCTCACATTATCATAGTGAACTACCACTACTGTTAGTGTTACCAAATTGATGCCAAATCATACCAATCAAATTCCTTCCAACTAAATAAGTTAGCACTACCTATATCATACCTTATCGAATTCAAATCGCCAAGTTTACCATGCCATACAGTACCATATCAAATTCAAAGTTTGAATTTGGTAGGCATCCCTGTTCTGATGAACTGTGAATTTTTTGTGATCCCAATCAGTATTGGGTACTGAAGCAGAGCAAAAATATTTCAATACCCAATACATTGTACATAGGGAACGACCGGAACCGGATTTTTGGGTCCGATCGGAATCGGAATCGGAATCGGAACTCAAGTACAGTTCCGAATCGGAATTTTTCGGAATCGGAACTTTTTTGAAAATCAGCTTAAAATTTTGGAATAACCTGTTTTTGACAAAGAAACAGTGTTTGCGCAACCATCCTTTGCAATTCCATGCAAACATCCAGTACAAATCACCATGTCAAACGATAACAATGCATTAAAATCGTCAACCATCAATAGATAAAATTCAAAGCGCGTAAATTATACTTTAAAAACAACTATTTTTCAATGTTTTCAGTAGAGTGCGAATTGGTATTGAGTTTTGATTGAGTGTATTGTGGTGTTTTCCAGGTATTGGTATTGGATATTGGGTTTTTTATGCCCCAATACCGAATACTAATTAGAACCTAGTAAAATCGCTGTTAAACTGAAAGCTGACCTGAATAAAATCGAAAAGATTGACCGATGATTACAGTAGGTATAGAAAGCCGTTTTTGCGTTAATAAACTAAAGATTAAGAATGTCTTTTCCTGTCCACTTTTCTAGTACACCAGTAATTAGGGGAATTTCTCTGTTCTTATCTAATATATAAACGTTTGTGGTTCGATTGAAATTTGTCATTTTAGTGATACAGATAACAGAATGTGTTAGTATAGTACCCAGGGGGTGCCGGTCTGATACACCCCTTTCTGATGGAGTAAGAAGAAAAAATCCGTCGAAAAAAAGAAACACTGTAGTACTGATAAATTTTTCAAAATATCTCGCGCTAGTTGGACAATGGCCCAAAGAAGCCTCTTCGAAATTTTAATCCCTGTGGAAGAAATCCATCCTGTGTACACCACTGGAATGTAGCTTTTAATTGAAATGCAATTTATTGCTCAGTTACACAAGTATTGGGTATTGGGTATCGGGGGTCTCAGGTATTGGTATTGGGGAATTGGGTTTTTCAGATATTGTTCGCACTCTAGTTTTCAGGCTTCAAGTGATTTCTGTCACCTTCCGAAATGTGTTTTGCCACTTTAAACGTCAGTTCACTGGCTTTGATCAAAATCTTTGAGGCGTTTCAAGACTGCCGAGAGCTTCAGACTCAGGTGCTTCCACAACGGAGTGGTGCTAACTTTTATTTTTTTACTTAGTGGGATTAGAGTAGGTTATGGATTACTAAACTACGCAGATTGTCGATTGCACAGCAAAGAAGACACGCAATCGTACGCAAGAAATGGTGTTTGATTTCCTAAAAATTTAGCAAAAGTTCCGAAAAATTCCGAGACCTCTGAGTTCGGAATCGGAATCGGAATCGGAACTGCCAGTTCCGATCGGAATCGGAATCGGAATCGGAATTCCGGTCGTTCCCTAATTGTACAGTACATGTTATATCAGTTCACAGCTGTTTCTTTCTATGTACAGTCCTCCACCATTTCAGAGTTGAGAGAGAACTGCGCTCGATTGAGCACTGCCCTTTATCACAGAGCTTCGTGTTTTGTCAAGGAAAGTGCCCGTCTCAATTACACCCAGGCCAAATTTGCCTGTAATCGGTTCCCAGCCGGTCACCTTGCCTACGTGAACAATAGAGCACTTGCCGATGCATTGGGTCGCTTGCTTGGCCATTATGGTACAGTAATAGCTTATTTGCTGCTCTTTCAACCCTTATTTAGAGAATGATTGAAGTCGCTATAGGCGCTCAGAATATCTTAATTTTGATATAATAGGTAGTAATCTGCTACAGTACGTACGTTGGGGGATTTGTCATTTTTGTTCAAGTTGTCTGTGCTTGGTCCGACCGATTCGGTCGCTGACTAAACCATATAGACTGAGTAGGCTTTTCGCTCTGCAAAATGACACAACTGTTCTACACTCAGAGCAGTGTTTCAACAAACAACTTTAAAATCCGCAAAATCTGACTCAACCATTTCTTTCATTCATCTCAACGCTTCAATTTTCATTGTCCCAAAGCGCATCTTTCTTACTGCCTTGGTGCCTGTATTTGTATTAGCATGTACAGGCTGGCACTTAACGCCGTTTATGGTACTGGTACCTTATCCCTTTAATGCAGACCAGCGAGCAAAAGCTCCCAAGCTGTCCCGAAAAATCGGGGACAATCCCTTATCCCACTACAGTATCCAGCCTTCAAACTATAGTATTCACGCGTTGTCCCCCACTTTCCGAGACTTGTTTTCCTTGTCCAACGGGACAACTTCTTGTCCTTCAGAGGACAACTTTTTGTCCCCCAGACGCAGAGGACAAATTTTTGTCTTGTCCCCCAAGAATCAGGGGACTTCTTCCTGTCCCCGGGGGACAACTTCTTGTCCCCAAGAATTAAGGGAGTCCCCAACAGTCAGGGACAAGTAATTGATTGCATTTTCTGGTGTCTCAAGTTCGCTAAGTGCGTTTTATAGGCTTAAATCCAAACGTGGGTCCAAATGTAACGGGGGCTCTGGTGGGTCTGCCCACCACCCGACTTAGGCCAGACCCCCTGGATGGGGCCCCTAGACGATTTTCTGGAAGTAATTTTTTTAGCAACGTTTTGCGATTTTTTGCAATTTCAGACCCTCCGGCCTGGCCACACCCCCCAAGCCCCCTCCCCTCTTCGGCGGATGACCTGTTACATGTATGCCTTATATGGTACCACTACAATGGCCGAATGTAAGGGTGCCACTAGCCTCGGTACCGGTACCTTATAGGGTGCCGGTACCATAAACGGCGTTAAGTACCTGACTGTAGTACCAAAGCCTGTTTGTAAAACGGTCTAGATCTTCAGGAGAGCACTGGATCGGGTTGGAGCAAGTGGATCGGTCAAACGAGCCAGCTGGGGGCTGGGCCTTCACCCATCCCGACGGCCGTTTCTGGTCTGTAGAAGCTCTGGGCTCGCTATGGGAGAAGGACCAACCTAACAACTACGACAACTACCAGCATGTGGGCACTTTTGAAGCTATCAACAGTAGTATTAACGACGAATACTACATCAAAGAGCGTCGATTCCTGTGTGAATATCGTAAGAAAGGGGCAGTTTTGCAGCAGATTTACAGAAATCTTCCTTTTGCAGCCAATCCTGGGAAGGTGGTCTACAAACAAATGGCAACAGGCAAAGCCGGTCACCCTAAGACCACTTTCGGTGTGCTGCGCGTTGAACATCTACTCAAGTGCGCACAAGAGTGTAAAGATCAATTGCCATGCCAGGCGTTCAGCTTCAAAGCTGCCTCTGGAGACTGCAAACTTCACTTCACTACTTCCGACGGCATTCCAGAGTGGCAACCTCAGTCCAATTATGGCTACGCGCTATTCGATCTGCAGTTCTGACTTTTATTTTTAAAGCTTTCTGTGAATTGATCGAGTTGTTGTTATTAGAGATGCAACCGTAAACCGGTATTATCCGGTATATACCGGATTATCCGGTATTTTTTGGGTCTATTCACTATCCGGTATCCGGTATTCATAATACCGGATAATACCGGATATTTTAGATGGTAGGTGTACAGCTCTGCAACTGTTCCATTCATAATACCGGATAATACCGGATATTTTAGATGGTAGGTGTACAGCTCTGCAACTGTTCCATCCATGTAGTATTGTGTGTTTTTAACTAAAATCACTTAAGCTCCGTTTGTAAACAGTCAGTTTCTCGTTTACTCTGCATAATGACCAGGGATAGTTTACTACCGGTACTACATAACAGCTACACCAGTGCTACTTGTACTAGATAACTCGGCCATACTATTCCTTAAACACGCGGAAAGTTCAAAAATTTCAGATTTGTTTTGATGAACAGCAGCTTTTCAGCCTTATCTATAGCCAACCGGCTTCTTCTCTCATCATAGATGTTTCCAGCCTGGCTGAAAAGTCTTTCACTGGGCACACTTGTCGGGGGCGCCGACAAGTATTTGAACACATGCTGCGCTAGCTTTCGGGAATCGGGCAGAATTAGCTCTCCAATAAGCCAACGGGCACTCAGAACGGGAGATTGGCGGCTCGTGCAGATACTGTTCGATCTCAACCAAAAACTGGGTCTCAGGGGAGTCAGGGTTCTGTGGCATTGTGCCGTGCTCAGCCACAATTTGATCGTACAACTTCCACACGGTCTTGCTTTCTGTGGACGTACCCGTATTGCTACTGCTGCTGGCACAGCCCCATTCAGGTGGTGAGCTGCTAGCGGGCGTTAAATCCATTAAGCGCTGCTTAAATGGAGGACAGCCCTCTTCATCAGAATCACCGCTGGCGTTCAGTAGATCTCTCTGTGTGGAGCTGCTGAAGGACCTCATCAAAAACTCCTTCACATCTGCAGTGATGTACTGGCCCAGGAAGGTTCCCTTGAATCTGGGGTCCAAGAATGTGGCAAGCTGCAGATTCCTAAAGAAATTTTATTTGAAAAGATTAAATTTACTGAAATGATATAATAAATACCTTTCGTGCTCAAAATTGGCAAATCGCGTCACAAGAGAGTTCTGCAGAACGTCACGAAACCTTTGAACTGCTGGAACTGGGTCGGAAGTGTCAAAGGTTAGCTTCAACAGTTTGACAACAGGAATCACTATTGAAACTGATGAATTCTCTGCACTTAGCTGCAAAAACGATTCAGTGTAATACAGTCAGGCACTTAACGCCGTTTATGGTACTGGCACCATTATTATATCGTACCGGTACTTAGGGTACTGCCACCATATATGGTACCGGCATAAATTATCCGGTATTATCCATTATCCGGTATTCTGAAAAATTATCCGGTATCCGGTATTTTTTTTACGGTTGCATCTCTAGTTGTTATAGGAAAACCGATCTTATGTACTGTTGATCCGGTATACTGTACCGATACCGAAAAAGGGGTATTTTTTGGATACCTACCGATTCTTGGGTATTCTTATAAACAGCGCTTAAGCCTGGTGGTTGATTGATGTCATGCCAGTCAGTTGCGTCACGCATCAAGCAAATTGCGGCGCGCGTCGTGCTTGCGGTGCGGCCTCAGCGGATTTGCCGTGGCTGTGTGGCCCGCGTGTAAATGACGTCAGCCAGTAACGTCACTTCACGTAGAACCTATATAATAACGTGAAGGGGCGCTTGGTTGGTATGTAGTGCTGTGCTATGCGTCATGTATGTGGCACGCACTGCACTGGCTGTTCTTTCGTACGTAGCTCTCTTGACTGAACCATCCAATTGTTAGGCCCAGACCGTCCGTCACCCACCCCAAGTCAAAACTGTTTTGTTTGTGAACCAGGCTTTCTTCTTTCTTTCTTAAAAGTGTATATAGATTTTTATTTGACAATATTCAAAAAGGAAGGAAACGAGAACAGAGTGCTATTGCACAGCCAGAGATGTGCCGGTTTTAGTGAGATAGACGACTTTTTTTATTTATTCTATCATTCATTACATAGAGAAAGCCTTTGTCGATTAGGTAAATGATCATTCGGTGGCTGTTTATTTTTGGCTTGCAATGGATTATTTTATCATGCCTAGCTTAGTTTTTAGGTGATTTGTGACGTCACGTCAAAGAGGAAAATAATTCCAAGCTCAATAATGGCTCTTTACCCTACGTTGGAGGACATGAAAGTTGGTCAAATGCAGCAGGTAATTTTAATTTGTACATAAACAAGATCATTTTGGTTTTATATTTTCGATTGAAAAGTAGAAATCAGATAGCTTCAGAGATTCGCGTTTAAATAAATGTGGATAATCCCTCGATTGGAGTTCTGGCTTAAGTCGGGTGGGGGGGGGGGGCAAATCCCCCGAACCTCCTGTTACATATACAGGGTGTGCCAAAAAAACAACCCAGCAGATTTTTCGCTGTAGCAACCGCAAATCTCAACCGATTTGAATGAATCCTTTTTTAAATGAAAGATAAATAAATTCTTGAAAGATTAATGTAACGCTTATTAACGTACCCTGCTTAGTTCCTGAGATATTCACTCTCAAATTCAAAAATTTGATTTTCGCAGTGAACAAGAGGGAATTTTTCTTTTTCCGCTGCACTTCGTAATAAAACGAATTCCTGCTACTGCTGAGGGCTATTGGAGGCTTTACTGGTGACTCACAAACTCGGTTCACTTCAACAGTAAAGTGTCAGTAGCCCACAGCAGTAGGAATCTGCTTTATTATGAAGTGCAACGGAATCGCTCTTGTTCTTTGCCAAAATCTGTTTCGACTTTGATGGCAAATATCTCAAGAACTAAGCAGTGAATCTCAATAAAAATTGCACCAATCTTTGAACAATTTATCAATCTTTCATTCAAAAAAGCAGTCATTCAAATCGGTTAAGATTCATGGTTGCAAAAGTAAAAAATCTGCTGGGTTGTGTTTATCACTCTTGTTCACTGCCAAAATCTCTGTTTTGACTTTGAGGGCAAATATCTCAGGAACTAAGCAGGCTATCTTAATAAGCGATTCATCGGTCTTTCAAGAATTTATTTTTCTTTTATTTAAAAAAAGATTCATTCAAATCGGTTGCGATTTGCGGTTGCTACAGCAAAAAATCTGCTGGGTTGTTTTTTTTTGGCACACCCTGTATATGGGCCAATCCCCAAGATAGTTTAGGGACCCCACCCCTGACCCCAAAAATGCAACTACTGTTAGTACCGGCCAGACATGGGCTAGCATTTCGGCTGAGGGGTGTAGAATTTTCAATTCCTGAGGGGGGTAGGAGCGCCTGAGGGGTGGGCTGAGGAGATGGTAAGCCAAAAAGTCCGATTTTTGGCTAAAATCAAGGTTTTTGGCGTATTTTTCATCAAAATGAGTTAAAATAAGCTATTCTGAGCTCATTTGCGCCTAATCCAGGCATATTTTTATCATAATTTTCTATACAAAATTCTTCCACAAAATTCCTGATTGGGGTAGCGGCCGGCTGAAAGGGTAGGTCGGAGCCTGAGGAGGGCAACCCCCTCAGTTCTCCCTTTGCCCATGTAAGGTACTGGTTCCAGTACTAACAAACTGGTTCAATACGGACGCCCCCCCTCCTGAGGGAAAACCCCTACCTCCCAGACCAGCCCCGATCTTGTTACGTGTGGCCTTTTATAGGCAGAAGTGGCTGCCGCTCAGAGTGCGGCCCAGCTGCAGCACAGAATCAGTACGGAGACAGTGCCAGGAGGCTATCCGACTGTGACCATGCCACCTGATCTGGCCATGGTTTACCCGTCGCTCATGGACGAATACATGGGACTCAGACTCGAACCCCCAACCGGTATTGGCCACCTATCAGTTTTCAATAGAGTCAATAAAGTAGAGTAAACCATACCACATCAAAATCTGTCCACTTGGGCTTGAAAAACCAGAATTACGGTACATATCAGGATCAATTTTTCAGGGTTTTTATGTATCTCAATCGATGTAGAACTAAATTTTACACTGTGAATTTCAGCTAAATCGATTGAGTTGGTCCCAACTTATTTCAATCCCCAGCCCACAGACGATTTTTTTCGTTGCGCAAATTAATATTGTTAGGTAATGTTGCGCAGATTACATAGGTTATACCACAGTACCGAACTCGGGCTCTCTCAACTACTTTGGTTATGAGGCAAAAAGCCGCCAGGTCGCACTTTTTTGAAAAATACAGTGCGTTTCAGATATAATCTCCAAATAGTTCCATAGTTAAAGAGCGAAAATTTCCAGAGGGCATAACTCCACTCTGGAGCGTTGAATCGAGCTAATCTTTGCAGGTCCAGTATAAGTCATCTGGTGCTACTAGACTAGCACAGAAAATTCGGGTAGAATCTGTGAAAGTCAAAATTTCTACTCTCAATAGGGCATGGGAGACAGGGTGGATGCTGTGTGAGACCGGCTCTCATAGTCGTAGTGTCTGAGTCAGACAATCCTCATAGTTATAAATTTTAGGTCGACCTCTCAGATTTTGCCCAAAATTTGCATAAACAAAGTACAGGGTTCATACGAGTCAGGGAGGTCAGGGAAAAGTCAGGGAATTTAAAAATGGTCAGGGAGGTCAGGGAAAAGTCAGGGAATTTCAGATCTGGTCAGGGAAAATTATAGGGATTTTTTAAAAATTTTCTCGACCTGGTTGGGCAGCTGCCCAACCAGGCCTCGTCAAACTCTGAAACTGTTAATTCCGGTTAATTTTACGCCAAGACTACCTTTTAAATGCGTTTTTGAAAGCTATTTCTTCAAAATTTTCTCGTCCTGGATGGGCAGCTGCCCAACCAGGCCTCGTCAAACCCTCAAACTGTTAATTCACGCTCGGAATACCTGTTGAAATACGATTAGTTTTTAATACCAAATTCACCCTTTGGTTTTAGAAAATTATTGGATAGGCTCAGACATGGGCTAGCATTTCGGCTGAGGGGGGGTAGAATTTTCAATTCCTGAGGGGGGGCTGAGGGGGGGTAGGAGCGCCTGAGGGGGGGCTGAGGGGGTGGTAAGCCAAAAATTCCGATTTTTGGCTAAAATCAAGGTTTTTTGGCTTATTTTTCATCAAAATACGTTAAAATAAGCTATTCTGAGCTCATTTACACCTAATCCAGGCATATATTTATCATAATTTTCTATACAAAATTCTTCCAAAAAATTCCTGAGGGGGGGTAGCGGCCGGCTTAGGGGGGGTAGGTCAGAGCCTGAGGGGGGGGGGGGCCCCCCCCCCGCCCCGCCCCCCCCCTTTGCCCATGTCTGGATAGGCTACCGTTTATGTAAATATCTGCCTATGCAAAAGAAATCACAAAATTAGGTGCTTGAAAACATTTACTGTTTTATGAGTTTGCTTGTAGAAAGTCAGGGAATTTTAGCACTCAGGTCAGGGAAAGTCAGGGAATTTGGAAAACCCTGATCCGTATGAACTTTGAAGTACTTATACACACGTAGAACATTTGGGGTACCAATGTTCAGCGTACTGTTTCGCCAGTGTGGTGCAAGATATTTGTCATTATTGTATTACCAAAATGAATTGCTTGCAATGGGGTTTCCATTTCTGTAAAAAAATCATCTGGCTCGAAACTGCCAGATGATGAAGTGGTTGAAAAACCGAAAATCGGAGGTGACAATTTTTAAAAATATGTTTTATCTCTGGAAGCCAGAAACATTTATATTTTATTATCCATTGAACGTGGGGCACAATTTTGAAATTTGACCCCACATAGTTTGCATATTTAGCGAAGTTGGGGTTTCAAAGTTGGTACAGGTTATTGTGAGGCAAAGTACGTTTGATACTTTTGTTTATGTCAATTTTGAGGAAAATCGGAGAGGTGGACCCAAAATTTGTAGCCATGGAGGGAACGCAAACAAAGGGTTGCCTGACTCAGACATCCACTGTTCAGAACGTTTATAAATTAATTAATGTTCTAAGGAGCTTTGTCAGTGGTACCGCAACAACAACAGCAGGTGGCCATTCCAACAGTGCAGAGTGGCACTACAACTATGGTAGCGCCGTTGTCTGCCAACGACCAGGGTCTACAGCGGGCTAACGTTAGCCACGGCATCAGGGAAGTTATCGTGTGCAAAGATCAAAACGGCAAAGTGGGACTTCGACTGCGACATGTCAATAAGGTAGGTTCAATTACAGTGCTGTCTTTTTTGCATACTCCAGTTTGTGCACGCAACAGGGTTTCACTTAAAGTTTTGTGCCATTGTTTGTTAGCTCGAGTTATGTGCACTTGCTTATCTGTTTGGCGCGGGCTGGCAAAAAGTGGTGTAGCGTGATCTTTGGTATTACCGCGATGGATTTGGCTGAAACTTCATGTATTGGGTATTCATGACCCTTGAAATCGATTCTGACACTTCCCGACCCTGAAAACCTAACCCTGATACCGTAATCCGACTCCAAAAGTGAGGTGGTCCAGCTCTGTCATACCACCCCTTATTGGGAGCAGAATTACGGTATCAGGATAAGGTTTTGAAGATATGTTCCCCATTTTTTGTGAAATTTTCAAAAAAACGCCATTTTCGCGATTTTTGCAAACGTTGGCCCGCCATATCTCCGGAACGGTTTGCCCTAGAAACGTCGTAAAAGCATCACTAGAGAGGCCAGAGACTCTAGATTCGAATAGACTGCTCAATATCATGACCACCTAACTTTGGGAGCCGAATTACTGTATCAGGGTGAGGTTTTTACGGTCGGGAAGTGTCAGAATCGATTCCGGCGGTTAAGAACACCCCATTCAGGAAGGTTCAGCCAAATCCGTCGGTCTGCCTAAGTTTCCCCCTATTCTGTGAGATTTTCATAAAAAACGACATTTTTTCGCGATTTTGCAAACCTTGACCGGCCATATCTCTGGATCGGGTTCGCCTAGGCACGTCATGAAAGCATCATTGGAATTGCCAAGGACTCTAGAATCGAATTCTGCAGTCAACTTAATTTCATCGCAATTAAGGGAAAAGCTCATTTTTATGTTGCGCAAATTAGTGTTCAGAGTAAACGTAGGGCAGATTAGGGTCCATCTCGGGCCGGAGATCTATCTTGTCTACAGTTTTGGTCCAGAGGCCGAAGTCGCTCCGAGGCCTAATAAAAAGTTATTCGCAAAAACCGCCAGGTCGCTCATTTTTTGAATGGACAAAGTTCCCCAATATCTTGAAAACACCCCAATACACCCAATACCAGTTGTTCACACTCTATTTAGAATGCAGGCGGCCAGTTTTGGTTGTGTTAGCCTAAAGAGTTAATGGCGCATTTGTTAAAGGCTATAGTGCATAATGTTTTAACATAATTATGTTTGAACTATTTGCAGCATACATGTAACAGGTCATCCGCCGAAGGGGGCAGGGAGTTGGGCACTAAAAAACGCTCAAAATCGAAAAAAATCTCTATTTTTTGGATAAAAATTATCAAAAATCGCTAATTTGGGCTGAAATACAGCTAAAAAGTGCTGTTTTACAGGCGATTTTGGCAATTTTTGTGTCTGAAATTGCAATAAATTACAAAAATTTGCTCAAAAAATTACTTGACAGAAAAATCGGAGGGGGTCCCCATCCCGGGGGTCTGGCCTAAGTCGGGTGGGGGAAGACCCCCAGACAGACATGGGCTAGCATTTCGGCTGAGGGGGGGTAGAATTTTCAATTACTGAGGGGGGGAGGAGCGGTTGAGGGGGGGCTGAGGGGGTGGTAAGCCAAAAAGTCCGATTTTTTACTAAAATCAAGGTTTTTTGGCTTATTTTTGGTTAAAATAAGCTAAAATAAGCTATTCTGAGCTCATTTACACTCATCCAGGCATATTTTTATCATAATTTTCTATACAAAATTCTTCCAAAAAATTCCTGAGGGGGGGTAGCGGCCGGCTGAGGGGGGGTAGGTCAGAGCCTGAGGGGGGGCCAACCCCCCTCAGCCCCCCCCCCTTTGCCCATGTCTGCCCCCAGATCCCCCTGTTCCATGTATGATTTGCTGTACCGCATATACCTGCACGAACCGGTAATTAAAGTTGAGTGTCTGTTGCGATAAACCGTTGTTGCGGTTTGGTCTGCAACAGCTGCGTGTCGCGTAAAATTATATTGCCTTCTGCCACAGTACACCGTACACACAAACAAGCCACCACCCACAACACAGGAACCGACTGAAGCAATCAGTAACTGATAAGAGAGAAAGTCTTTCAGGGAGTGTTCGTTCAGTTCGTGGGCAAGAATACTCCGGCGGCCCTGGCCGGACTTCGATTTGGCGATCAGATTCTACAAGTGAACGGACTGAACGTGGCCGGACTCTCGGGAGAAAAGACAATGGACCTGCTCAGGAAAGCTCTCAACCCTCAGAGAATTGTGATCGCAGTGAGAGACAGGTAAAAACTCAGTTTTTAGGTAGCCAAAAATATTTTGTGTAGACAAGTGACTTGCCTATCTAATGCGTACAGAAGAGTGATACTTATAGACCGTTCGAGCGTACAGTCACTTTGCACAAGGACAGCACGGGTCACGTTGGTTTTACACATAAAAACGGTAAAATCACAGCCATTGCGAAGGAGAGTTCTGCGGCCCGCAACGGACTTCTCATTGACCATCAGATGCTCGAAGTGAACGGACAGAATGTCGTTGGACTGTCGGTTAGTTGCTTCCTCCTCTTTGAGCAGAGCTAATTCTTTAGAAATGACTCTGTTTCGAAAAAGCTAACCTGACGATTTGTTCGCCCTAAACGCTGAGACGCACACAAAAAGAACTACTGACACAGCGAACACATTTTCTGCTTAAAACTGAGGGAATTAGGCTCTTTGGAGTCGGTCAGAATTCAGTTTCTCCTAATTACACTGCATTTGGTCCCTTCTCTTGTCGTTTGTTGTTTTTCTCTAACGACCAATAGGTACGTAGGTGGTGTTGATGGAGGAGAGGGATTGCTACCGATAGCAGCTGTTTTGTTGATTCAACCAACTGAGTGTTTAGGCACAGTTGTTTCCGCCTGGTATCGTAGGTCATCTTTGATTGCTGCAGCTAACAGCACCTTAATGACAGGCTTTTATTGGCAATTAGAGCGAGATTTACTTTCAGGACAAGGAGCGCGCTCAGATAATCGATGCCACCGGTCAGATCGTTACTCTCACCATCATGCCCACTTTCGTCTACGACCACATGATGAAGTGGTCAGTTTGCTTTCAGCTTGCTGCCTTCGCCTGCCTGGTATTTCTTTATTTATTATAGCATCGGTGATTCGTTGAAGAAAATGATGGACCATTCCATTCCGGAGGTGTGAGTGAAGGCGCTAATCAAGGAGTGAAAATTGCTCGGGTCAGGGCAGGGCTGTATTATTTCTTATGAGCAGGTTGTTGTATAAGCTGTGCCGTTAGACGAGCTGGTCCTTTTAACCGGGTAGTTCTCTTTGTTAGCCTAACGCTCAATGCTTTCGTTGTGACCAAGAACCTGTGTAACTAGTCTATACGAGAACTTATCGTTATGACCGATTTCGTGATTTTATTAACCTTTAAACGATGGTAACACTCTATTATGCTTTATTTGCATCGTGTACAGACATTATCCCTGTTGTTGTCTACTTTGTTGCAATCAGAGTAAAGTTATCTGAACTGAATTGTTTTGGTATCTCTAAAGGGTTCCGTGACCCAATTGTAATTACTAATCATAAAAGTGTGAAGTGCAGTTGCGGCCAAAAAGTGCAATGTTTATGTGTTCGTTGGTATACGTATAGATTTTACTTGACAAAAAATACGTACACGACAAACCGTAGCACAACCGTCTCACCGGTGGACAAATATGCCAAACGAAAAGCGAACTGAGTGTGCTGCTGAGATTAGGCCATCGATTTGCCGCAAGTCTGGCACTTCTTGCGTTTGGAGAGGAAACAGTAAACGATGCCCACTGGGATGCAGAATATCATGAAAGTAATCTCACAACAGCTGTACGGAATTACCACCACTGAGTCGGTCTAAACCTCTCCCTCTGTACGCATTAGCCAAAGCACACAAATCTAATCAACCTTGCAGTCTGGGCAGTGATACTTGTCTCCTGGGTGTCTGCGACGGATTACTACTTTGTCGCCTGAAATTCAAACTAAAACAATCAAGTCCTGCCATAAAAGTTGGAAATATTTGGGGTCCTACATCAAGTTCAAATCGGCTTTGTGACAATTTTGGGGTGTGGTTGCTGTCAGAAAGAGAAGTCTGATTGATGATTTCGGTAGTTGGAACACGTTTTGCATTCATGTGTTGGTGCTTGTCTAATAAGCTCCCATAAACCAAACATTGATACCAACGTTGCGTCGTTGGCTCAGTGGTTAGCTCGCTGCCTTGAGTCACGAGCGATTGTTTGGGGGTTCAAAACCTGTCGAGGCGATGGGAAGTAGTGGACAGAAAGGCCCACCCAGGCCATCGAAAGTCAGTAAGGGCAAGTAGATAAATGGGAACCAAACCGGCGCTGTCTTGCACACACCGATAGCAAGGGGGTTGTTGTTAGAGGCTGCGGAACTTGTGTCTCTTCCTGCTATATAGCAGTTGGTCTACTCCTAGTCCGAAAGAACAAAAAATTACAGCAACAACCACTGTAATTATGCATGTGATGCCTATTTGGTAATCACTACCTCTGACACGAATGCTGTCGTTCTGCCAGGTGGGACTGGTGCAGCTGGTGGAGCTAGCCTCTGGCGATCGGCGGCACCATCGTTTTTCTCTGAAGTGTCTGGCACTTCCTCCCAGTCCGCCGCCCTTAGACGACAGCGCCGCTGAGCTGTAAGTCACCTGTCTGTTAGCGCCAAGGCAGACAAACAATCTGACACTTACCACCATGTGGCGGCCATCGGTGCGAAGCAGATTGGGCGGAGGGGATTTGATGGGGTGCAAATTCAATTTCGACAGATGGCAGAGAGCCCTGTTTTGGCGGTGCCAGCTGGAGCTTAGGCAGAAGCGTGGTGGGCTTCAATGGAGTGACGTTAGTTTGTCGAAAATTTTATTCGCTACCACTGGGAATCCGGTTCTCTCCATCAGCTGTTGGCCCTCTGAGAGATGGGGCTGCTGCCGCGGCCGGCTCCGAGGCCGCTAAAGCACTTGACGCCTATTTGGAGACCCGAAAAAAGCGCGGAACCCTGCCAGAACCTAATGGCCGCTGCGATAATAACAAAGTAGGTACAGACGTAGTAGTGCTGGCCGATGCCGAACCGGGCTCGTTTGTTGACACGGCATTCAAATGGCCTCCGCGTTTATGAACGATTTTTATCGACGTCGTGAAAATTCAACCGCTAAGCTCCCGTGCTAATGCCTTATCTGCAGGTGTCTAATAGCAGCTGTTTTCTCAGTCCGCGGGGAGCAGCGAAGCTGTTAAAAAATGCCCGATCACGTGCTGTGGCAGACAAATTGAAATAGAGAGATTAAATTGTCTCAAGAAGCAATCACGCCCTTATGAGCGTGTCTGTCTGGTCGATAAAAGGAAAAGCCATCATAATAAAGAAGGAAGCAAATGGTGGACGAGTTAGGAAGAATTAGATAACCGTTCCAATCCAATGCATCTCCCGCAGTCATTTTTAGATCAGGCGCCAGAGCACAGCAATGAGGCTCAATTCGGCTTTACTATGCTGTGCTACAAATTATCGAACACATTGAACAAGCACAACTTTTATTAAAAACTAATTTCACGTACATACAGTACGTAGTCGGCACAGTTGATGTAGTGGTTTAGGCCGCAAAGCCACTGTGCGCGACGTCATGCGTTCATCCACTCGGCCTGTCAAGTTTCTTGCCGCAAAGAGTTGGTCGTCAGTACAAAGCCCCACCCAGGCCACCGAAAGCTGGTGACAGCGAGTAGGTAAATGGGAACTGACTTGATCTGTGGTTGCACCGAAGGCCGCTCCACAAGGCATGCCGCGTTGGAGTAGAAGATCGACGACGTCAGGAGCTGTCTGAGAGCCAACCATACCGGTAGCCCTCAGCCAACCGGGCACCGGCGGGCTGACAGCACCGTGACGTCAACTATCCAGGCGCTCTCTTAGTGACTGGCACCCAACAACATGGTTAGGACGTGGCTGGGCAAACGTCCGAGTTGACGACTGATGGGGGTTGCGAAATGGACCACGTACCGGAGTTTTCCACTTAGTATCCCAGGGGATATAACACGGAAAATCACGTTTCTCAGTGAAAACATTGTCGCCAGTTAATATTCCAGGGATTTTAACTGGACAAAGCCATGGGATATTAACTGGAAACAGCATGGGACTTTAAACGGAACAATGTTTTATCATAGATACAGTATGCATGTGTGAAGAAAATTATTACAAATTTAACATAAACATTGCCGCCAAGTAATATCCCAAGGGATATAAAGCGGAAGAAGGGTCCATGTAATATCCCAGTGGGATATTAAGTGGGGTGGGATAGTAAGTGGAAATCTCCGGTAGGTAGGGTCGTACGGCCGCACACACATCAGATCTGATCGGTTCATACAGTACCTAAGTACCCGCACGTACCTACTCTAGTGCGCAGGCCCATCCCCATCTCTCATCGCTCCTTGCACCTATTCCCAAACTGTAAATGTTAAAGTAGCACTTTTTGTGTAGTACATAGTGACAATAAATGGACGCAGGTTAGCGGACGACAAGCTGTAAAGTCGACTTTGGGTGAAAACACAATAGCGCTAATCTAAAACTGGTCCGGTTAGGTATTGTGTTTTGGCGGTTGGCGCTGCATAGAAAGAACCTGTTCAGTTTTCGGACTACACCTCTCTACATACTTTGTACGTGTTTAGGACTGAGTACCTAGTATGTCGGCACCCAAGTTGACGTATTTCGAGGGCCGCGGTCGTGGCGAAACCGTTCGACTGATGTTAGTGGCTGCCGGAGTAGAAGTAAGTTACTGCTGTGTCCTTTACATTAATACTGGCGCGACTTCTGGTAAACAAATGCCTGCGCTAACCAGAACGGCGCCGGATTGATCAAGTAGTTTTAGTGGGAAAATGGCGAATTCTTACGAGAAGCAGAGCAAATGGACAAGCTGAAAGCCGACGGTTTGTTGCTTTTTGGTCAGGTACCTTTGCTGCAATGGGACGGCAAGAACATGGTGCAAACCATGGCCATAGTTCGTTACATTGCGCACAAATATAACCTGGCTGGCAAGGACTATGAAGAGGCGTTCAGGTGAAACATTTGGCTCTAGTCAGCACAAAGACATTTTTGTACAGGACTGACATGCTAGCGGAAGGAGCCCGCGACTTTTTATTACCTTTTCTGCCGTTCAAGTTCTTGCCTGATGAAGCTTTTCAAGCCGGGATCAACAAAGCCATGGATCGATACCTACCTATTTTCGAGAAAGTGGGTTGTATGTGTTGTTAATTATATTGGTAAAAACATTGTGTTTCAGGAACTTAGTGGCAAGACGTTTTTAGTCTCAGACTCGGTCACATTGGCAGACGTTTGTTTGTTTGAAGTCTTGCTGCTGATTGAGGAATTTCAGCCCAAACGCTTTGATGCTCACCCAAATATCAAGGTTTGTTAAAGTAGCCCGCATATTCGGACTTACGTATCGTACGTATTTTTGCTGTGCGCTCTGTAATTTAGAAGTTCTTTGAAACGATGAAGAGCGACCAAAAGTTTGCTGCCTATTTGTCAAGTCCTAAGCGTTTTCCACCGAATTCCGAGAAATACGTGAAGGAAGTGAAAACTGCGTTGCGCTGGTAGTTTCGCTTACTGGTTTTCTGTATCAATTGTTAACCGACCAGGTTTATATAGTTGTTATTTTGAACAACAGTGTGATCTTTGCTCTCCTACTTATTGAGTTGGTTGATTTCAATTTATATTTGATTCCTTAGGCACACAGTGTACGTACGCTCACCAATGGTAAACTGTTTGTAGAAGCACGTACGTACGTAGGCACTCACTATTGAATAAACTTTTTGTTTGAGTCTCGTTTAACTGCAATTTTGAGTCACATCTTGATCAGCCTTCTACTATTCTTTACCAACACACTGTATGTTCTTTTCTGTGGTGTACCAATCGAGTATACATGCAGTATGTATACCGAAAACTGCTCTCGATTGTCTATAATGTGTAACTAAATATTAGGATATCACCTTCTTAACACCGAAAAGTGCGGAACGCGTATTGCCCACAAATCATTTTTACATGCAGGTTTACATACCGCCGTTAACAGATCCGATTTCTAATTATAGTCCTTGTAACACACTGGTTTATGTGAAATCCAGCTTAATTTTCGTTCCTATGTATGTTTGTCTTACAATGTAGTATTATTTCTCTAGCTAGCTATTATACGTTTTCTCGCGCCAGTACGGATTTTGTTTCACATCTTCGACTGCAAATTTAGCTCGCAGAAGCAATTCTTCGACCCTGTGCTGATTACATGCTTGCTTCATTCCTGCAGTATTGACCATAAATGGAACGCTAAAAATATAGAAGGCCATGGCAAGAGGAAATCCGGCTTGGTATGACATCTGCATATCAGAAAGCGACACCGGACACTGGACGGGTTTCATCTTGTGACACAGTCTGTCAAAGTAGAACCGCAGAATTCTGTCTGTCTCTGATCTGCGCATCTGGCCCGATGTGCATGAGATGAGGAGTCGTGTAAGGTCCTCAGTGAAACCGCCGTTGTGCACGTTCTGCCAATCTACTATGGCCATCAGTTTGTTTGTCACGCCTTGCTCTGTTTTCTCGAACAGAAGATTGCTGGACCAGAGGTCTCCGTGGACAATCACTGTCGGCAGGTTCAAGTCTCGATGGAAATAAATCACATGATCATGCAGATATTTGGCGTCCAAACACCATGCGATCTGAAAATCCACATACATGATTATTCATTTCTCAAAGCATCTACATGTAGATACATTACATAAAATACTCAGGGTACCTCATCAAAAATTCCTTCAAAGTACTCAGGTTTCATTTGCACTAGCTTGGTTGCACCGTTTTCTACCATTTCTGGCCAGTCTGGCTTGAGAATCTAGGCAGAGAATGAGACAATAATGAAACTCTAGACTGAGTGAGCATAGATCTCACCTCAAATCGGTCTTTCCATTTACTATTTGTAAGAGAAAAGGCATGTAGCGATGCCAAAGCGTCAGCCACTTCTAATACGTGGTCCAAGCTTAGGCCGTCCCCAAAATTGATCGTGGTGGCTATTTCAGAGAAATCCTCCATTATCAAGATACCAGCTTGGGTGGGGCTCAGTTCACAACTGAAGTAAGATCGGGGCATTGGGATGGGACAGAGTGTGCGAAAGAGTTCGTAAGCGCTGCACTCGTTTTTATGGGCCACTGGCAAAAGACGGTCCTGAACATGAGCAACGATTTCCTGTTTTGTTTGTTCGGGTACATCTTCGCGAGCAAAATAGCCTGTTAGTGCCTCCAATGCTGACGCATAGTTGGGTACCTACATTGCACGTACATATGTAAATATAGCAAGAGACTTGTACAAGAGGGATTAGGTTTACTTTGACAACAACGGCAGTTGGCAAAATCTCAGCAGGTTGCTCCCATCTCAAATGCAGTCGAAAAACAGAAGATAAGAATCCTTCATCAACACCAATTTTCTCAGCATTACATTGCTCCAATGGGATGGGGGCTACAGATACGCTTTCACAAATTTTCTTCGCCACCCAAGTTGCGGAAAAGTCAGTGTTAAACAGCTTTTGATCGGTGTTTCCGGACATTTTAGCGTTTCAGCTGCACAAGACTAGCTTTTTAGTTTATGCATGTTTATATCTAATAGATAACGCAGTATGGTGCAAATAGACACTGCCTTGAGATAAAGGCATATGTATATGTGTAAAGTGCACACGTGTTTCTAAGTACCGGATTCGGTTTTATGGCTCTAGTTGTTACTCAGCAGAATTGAAAATAAAGCTTGCGTACGAAGTATACAAGGTGTCATAAAAACGACAACATTTTTTGCTGTCATCTTCGCAAACGTTGAGAAAATATAGTGAGATTTGGAACATAGGTACAAGAATACTGGAACTTTTATGTGTTAACGTTTAATGCATCAGGCTTAATTGAATCCTGAGAGATTCAAGAATACGTGAATTATGTAATTTCAGTGTGTACGTACGTATGTACGTACCTATAGAAATATTGCGTTAAATCGAAAACTTTTTGTCATTTCCACAAACGTTTGCCAAGTGTCCCGAAAACTCTGAAAAACTATGCACCTATTTTTTGTGTTAAGATTTCGTTCATTTAGATTGACCCAGTCATGAGAAAAACATGGATTACTGAGGGTTTCAGGAGTGTACTTTAGCTGTATTATATCGAATAAATAAGGTTTTTTGAAGTTTAAAGCAAAAAGTATGGTTTCGAGAATTTTTGCAGTTTAGACAGAATTTTGACCCGATTGTGGTTCTCAATAATACCCTCACAGGGAAAACGTCTTTTGAGATACGGTTACTGCGATCTGCTAATGTACAGTTAGAGATCGCATTAACCGTGACTTGTAATCGCATTAACCGTAGCTTGTCATCGTATTTAACTATCGTAAGACGGTCTGTCTACAAAGATCTCATTAGCACATCGTTAATACGTTACATGCGTTAAATCGGGCCTGGGGGGGCTAAACCCCCCCAAACCCCCCCCTCCTACATGTATGTCCTGTGTAGGGGGGTACGTGCGTTGAAAATGGTGAATGACAAACTGTTCACAAAATGCTTGAAGTAACGCTGCTCTAATGCATTTTAATCATACATGTAACAGGGGGTCTGGGGTCTGCCCTCCCACCCTACTTAAGCCATACCCACCGAATGGAGACCCCCGAGACGATTTTTTCGACCCCCCCTCCAATTTTCTGGCAAGTAATTTATTGTGCACATTTTACCAATCTAATGCATTTTCAGACATAAAATTGCCTTTTAAACAGCACTTGTTAGTTGTATTTCAGCAAAAATTGGCGGTTTTTGACGATTTTTAGTGAAAAATCGTGATTTTTGAGTTTTTTAGTGCCAAACCCCCTTCCAAAATTTGAACTCAGACTCCCCGACCGTCGCCAGATCCCCAACACTCCTGCCCCTTCGGCTGATGACCTGTTACATGTATGATTTTAATGTATATAGGTACGATTTCATCTGACTGGATTAGGTATGTTTCACGCTTGTCGCTTTCTATGTATTTGTCTTGCTATATAAAGCAAAAGGCATTGCTTTAAGAAAACCGTATCGGTTTTATTTCATCGTTTTTGGAGCCCTGATCTTATATTACCAGCACCGGTAGGTAGAAACAAACGATTTTTCCGTTCAGCTCACGTGAATCGAAAATTTTGAACAATCATTCCAAGCCAACAAGCAGACATTTTTCCAGCAAATTTGTCAGCCACTACAGTTTATACAAAAGAAACTCTAGACCAATTTACAGAACAAACGGCCAAGAATTAAGCTCACAAAAGCGATTCAAAATTTTCCATTCAGGTGAGCTGAACAGAAAAATTGTTTTTACCGGTAGCAAAGAATATGTGAAATTGGGTAATTTCATGCGTAATTTTATTTTATAGAGATTGCGTTAAAAGCCGAAACATTTTTTACTGTCATTTCCGCAAATGTTCCCAATTTTAAAAAATTTTGTAGAGTGTCTGCAAAACAATGCATTAGAAATGGATGTTTCATACTGTAGATAGATACTGTTCCTGAATTTGTTGCTCCCTGGTAGAGACCTGCGCGGGCCGCCTTTTTGGCGGCCCGGCCCGGCCCGGATTTTCAAATTTCCAGCCCGGCCCGGCCCGGCTGACATTTCGTGCCGGGTAGCCCGGCACTGCCCGGCATCTCAAAATTTTCAGGCCCGGCCCGGCCCGGCAAATTTAGAATGGCTCAAAAACGCTGAATATCGCTATTTTTACCAATTGCAAAGTAAAAACGAAAGTTTTATGGTAAGGAAAAACAGATGAAGAGCCTAAATAACGAAAACGTTTGTTTAACGTTTACGAAAATCCTTTCTTCAGTAAAACACCTGGGCGCTGATTGTGTGTATGTACATTGATGAGAATGGTCAAATTTCTTTAATCAAGTAAACACCGGCCCGGCCCGGCTTGAAAACACAATTTTTGCGGCCCGGCCCGGCCCGGCCTAAAAATCCCCGCCGGGCGGCCCGGCCCGTGCAGGTCTCTACTCTCTGGTACTGGTGGTAGTATGACACGACCGAGTCATATCTCTTCATCTATCTCTGAATAAAGATTCTTCTAAGCCTCATTCTTTAAGCGGAGTATAGCCACAAAATGGCTTATTTCGTAATGACATGGAGAAATAACGAGTTTTTGAAATTTGAGCGTCTCACAACATGGCTGCCAAGGCGCAAAGCAAACACACTGGCTGCAGGAGGCGAGGCACCGACCGACGGGCGGATGCCTACTATGAGTCGCGCTCCGACTGCCTGCCGGCGCAAGTTGCTGCTCCAGTGCTTTCGAACTCTATGCTTTAGTTTGTCGATTTGTTGCTGATGATGTACAGTACTTTGAACTAAGACCCCTGTCAGGAGAGCTCATTCAATCTGCTAACAAGGTTGTCATTCGGCCTATCACACGCAGTAGGCAAAGACGCGTTGTCACTTGTGTTTAATTGTCTCTGCACGAGAAAACGGGCCAAAAGTGATACACTGGCGGGTCAAAAAAA